>CAJHQP010006655.1:0-36912 GCA_905132765.1 Moricandia arvensis | reverse complement strand
ATAACATAATTTGGCAGATAGATAAAAGTTCTAGCCTTTTAATTTAAGAAATAAGAATTTAATTCTCCGGATTGTTTTTTTTTGTTTTGTTGTTTGTTTTGTTATCGTGCACCAGCTGTAGAATCTTTTATATAAATTTGTTGTTTTTAATTTAATTTTTGAAAAGGAAGGAGTGTATCGTGTGTTGTTCTCTTCTACACCTCCTTCACATACATACACGTTGATTAAAAAGCTAAAGCTAAAGCCTTCATTGATGCTACTTCCCATTCACCCTTCTTTTATCTCACTCTCTCCCTCACAGTTTTCTCGCCGTTTCTAAACTCCTTCTTCTTTCCTCTGCGTCCATTTCTCCAGGACTTTCTTCAGATTTTCCCCAGGTATCTTCCCGATTCGTGAATGAATCTGATTTGACTTCGATTGAATCCGAGTTTCGTTGATTCTACTCATTCTTCAGGATCTCTTTGTAATCTGCATTTGTCTAGTTTGAACTTTTTTGAGATTAGGGTTAATACAACATGTTGTTCTTAGATTGCGAATAACTTTAAGGCCTATTTTTGGGTTCATATCATCCAAATGATAGAATGAATCACTAATTAACATAATTTTTGTGACGTTTGAAGATTTATCTCTTTAATGCAGAGTTGTTGATTCGGTGGATTGTCACATGAGATTGATCCTCTGATCGGTGGCAGATGATGAGATGAGAATTCGATAGATAAAACTTGAAGAGTTTGATCATCTGATCTATCTCTATCTCTGCAATGTCGACGACTTCTTTGCAAACGATTGGTGCCATAAAGTCTTATCATCATCAAGCTCAGCATCTGGTCAACAACTATCTCTTAGCTGATCCCTTTATTCCTTACACCTCCGTTCTCACCGGCGTTTTCCTTTGCAAAGTGGTATACTTTCCTCCTTTTTCTTCACAGTTTTCAAGAACAAAGCTATTGTTTGATTCATATGTGTTTCTTGTTCTCTTGCAGGTCTATGATCTCTGTCACTTTATCAGCAACTCGCATTCCAAGACATATATCATCCTCACCAAAATCCAAAGAATCGAATGGAACAACCGGTTTGTGTTGTTTGATGGATTCTTAACTCTTTCTATGTCTTGTTGTTGTCGGTTATTGATGTTGTTTCCTTGTGTTTTTGCAGTGGTATCTCAACAGTTCATGCTCTTTTTATCTCGGCTCTGTCTCTGTACTTTGTCTTCTTGTCCGATCTCTTTCAGATAGGTGGCATAATGATCTTGTTGTTTTCCGGAGCTCACGACTTTCCTCTCTTGGTTTAGGGGTAAGCTTCATTTTTTTGTAACTCTAACCAATGGAGTCTAAGTATGTTTTAACATTGAGACATTATATATGTATAAATGATTTGCAGTTATCCGTTGGTTACTTCATTGCTGATCTTGGCATGATCTTCTGGAAGTATCCTGCTTTGGGTGGATTTGAGTATGTAAGTAACTGATCTTGGCAGTTTGAATGCATAAAAGGTAGCTAAGGCGAAAACTAAGATAGAGAATTTGCATTTTGATTTCAGATTGTGCATCACTCGCTCTCTGGGGTAGCAGTTGCCTACTCCTTGTTTTCTGGGGAAGGGCAGTTGTATACCTACATGGTCCTCATTTCCGAGATTACAACCCAGAGATCAACTTGAGATGGTACTTCCCTCTTTTTTGTTTTCATGTACCATACAAGATTTACAACCTTAGCAATCTTTCTTCTGATAAAGAGAGTGAATTATCATGGGGGTCTTATGAAGGTATCTGGATACAGCTGGTATGAAGAAGTCAATGGCATATGTTGTCAATGGCGTTTTCATCTTCTTGGCTTGGCTGGTACATAAAGAAATAATCAACACTCGTTTCATTTTGAATGCGCAGCATTTGGTGTCTACTTAATCACTCTTGACACTTTCTCTTGTCAGGTTGCTAGAATTCTACTATTCATATACATGTTTTATCATGTGTATCTCCACTACAACCAGGTAAAACTCATTATCCCATTCTCGGCAGTCTCTTCACTACCTGACGGCTCAATGATACCCGATTGCATCAAAACCTTCCTCATTGTACTCAATACACATCACAATGCTGTCAAATTTTGACTTTGTTTTGTTTTGGGGTACAGGTCATGAGGATGCACATCTTCGGATACGCTCTGGTATTTGGGGTACCAGCTGCGCTGGGTATCATGAACTTGATATGGTTCGGTAAGATTGTGAGAGGGGTAAAGAAAACATTAGCAAAGAGATGTGAATGCTGAGTTTGTTGAGTCTACCTCACAATGTTTTCATCAGATCATCTTCTTCTAGTTCTTCTTCCCTCTTACATGAGTATGTTCTCTATAGTGTAAGTAGTTTTTGTCTGATGGAGAAACGAGAAGAAAAACAAAAACGATACGATCCTCTAACGTCTGTAAATGATCAAAATCCATGTTTCTCTACTTTTTTCATTATATGATGTAACTCTGTTTTGTTGAGTCTAAGAGTTTTTGGCTCTAGGGTTTAATGTTTATCACTTGTTCAAACAGAAAATCGATACGGTAAGTACCAAGAAGATGAACAATTTTTTGTTTTCGTTTAAATTGAGTGAGAAAAAACTAGAAGAAAATCATTTGGAAACCGGTTTACTTTTCTGGTTCGATTTTCTTAGTTTTAATCAATAGCATAATTATAGGATATCCTATGATATTTCGTAGGCATAGAGATATAAATGTTTGATTATGTTGTAGAAAATTATCATAAACAAAATTATGCATACATCTAGATAAACAAGTGCATCCAAAACCACAATCATTATGTCAATATCGTTGGCTAAATTGCTCCAATATCGTTTGTTAAATACTCAACCTCCTGAAAACATCATAGCTTATTGGTTAAGGTTTAAATTTTTTTACAACTAAGTACGGTGTTTTATAGAAGTACCATAGCCTATTAGTATGGTTTAAAGGTTTTTACATCTAAGTTTGGTGTTCGAATCTTAAACTATGCAATTTTTTTATAAGTTATTAGATATAAAGCTTATCAAAAATTTTAGAGTATTATAAGCAGAACTGTTTGTTGTGATTATTTACTACAGAGAGATGAACAATATTGTATATGTTTCAAATAGTTGATCATCAAATCTAATAAAATTAGAGATCATATGAATGTAATTGGTCACCCAGTGTTAAAAAAAGACCCAACCCTAGTCCCTCCTTTGAGAGAGTGAAGGAAGACTTTTTGTTTTTGCACTTGTGAATTTTGTAGCTCGGCATTTGGAGAAAAGTGCTTAATTGTACTTTATTTGACTTGAACAAGTTACAAGTCTCAAACCTGTTATAATTTAAATATACTACCAGAAATTTCAAAACCTCCCAAAATATACATTAACAGTAATATAAGTTAGTCAACTGTTAATTCAGCTGACCTATACGACTTGAAACCCTAACCAAGCAAATCAATGTACAAGCCACTCAAACCACTCGGCTAATATAATAAAATATTAAATAAAACGCAACAGGACATGTCGTGGTTACTCGAAACCTAAATTACAGGAATATGCGATGTGATGATTTCTGTCCCAGGTGTGGAGAGCCGGAAGAAACTGTTACTCACGTTATTTTTGAGTGTCCTCATGCCTTGCAAGTTTGAGCCTTATCCTCGACGCCTTCGGGACAAAATACTTTTCCATTGTCTAGTATCTATGCAAATATAGATTACCTTTTTTGGCGGAAGGAGATATTGTTTCTGCGTCACATAGAGACCCCTATCCATGGATAATTTGGAACATATGGAAGGCCAGGAATGACAAACTTTTTAGGGGGGTTGACAGAAACCCTATGGAGTTGGTAAGATTTGCAGAAAGTGAATGCCTTGCGTGGTTCAATGCTAATGACAAGTTTGGCCAGAATCCGCAAGTACCTGGTATCGCTGAGACTCAGACCATATGTCTAGAGAATATTTGCATAGTGGATGGTTCTTGGACCGACGCTGATCAGTATAGCGGATGTGGTTGGGTGTGGAAATCTGACGGTGGGACGATAAAGCTAATGGGGACGAGAAATTTGAGGAAGCGCGAGACAGCTCTTCATTCCGAACTCGAAGCTTTTAGATGGGCGCTAGAATGTATGCTTCAATACTCGCCCTGTCAACGCTTTGGAACGGACTGCAAGGACCTTATCGCAATGCTATCGGATCCGCAGGCTTGGCTACGATTTGCAACGGAACTAGAGGTTATTGAAACCCTGCTGACCTGCTTCCCGGAGTTTGAGATTTGTCATATACCGAGGGCTCACAACGTAGTGGCTGATGCTTTGGCCAAAACTGCTCGTACTTTTCATAGAGATTTATGTTTTGTTGGTAGTTCTATTCCAGTCTGGCTTCCCTGACCACCTCAAGTCTGAGTAATAGAATTGTCGTTTGATGTCAAAAAAAAACGTATCTATTTATTGGAACGTTTAAATATCAGCTAAATTCCCACCTAACTGAACATGTTCCTCATCTCTAATATTAATTTCGTAGTTTGAGCAGATAACCCATATCGTAGTCTTTCACAATTGAACCAATATTAATTCTTTAATTCAACTCATAATCTCATAGTTTGAAATGACTGATCGTGTCAGTAATCCTTTTTAGATGTCCATGAGAAAAACTTTGTTGATATAGGAACATTGAGAGAAAACTCAAGTAGCTTACAAATCTGAAAGGAAGTTGTGACAATCCGTCATGTAGATCCAGGCTCACAGCCCTGCATGACACCGACCATAACTCTTCCCATATGATATAATTTGCTAGAATTCACCTATATGCCTTGATTCACAGGTGGGTTATTGATGCGCTTGACGTTATTTGAATCCAATATCTCACCATTTAACTATCACCAATTGAACTGTAACGACCCATATTCTAGGGCCCAACAAGGCTCAATTCATTTGCAGGGAACCCTAGGTATTTTTCTTTAAATACTAGTGTCATGCCGCTTATTTTTTTTATAAAAAACTTAGTGCGTCAAAACTCTGTAGAAACTGAGCCGTCAAGGTCAACCGAGATCGACCAGCCGCAACCAACCTCGCCTAAGTCGAGATAAAACCTTCCACCACCGTTAACCGCCGAAGGTAACCATTCACAACCACCGCAGCCTCAGTTTTAGTTTTCATGTTTGATAACTCGATAATATATCTCTAACTGTGTGGTGTTTCGCAAATCCAAGGCCACCATCGTGTTCATGACGTCGAGACGAGTTCAGAGCAAGAATATCAGCCAAAGATCCGCTGTCACGCTCCGCCCAAAGTCGTGCACATGAGATCCACGCGCCGCCGCAGTCCGCCGGAGTAGCCGCACGTGAAGCCCACGCGCAACTGTCGCCGACTGCCGTTCGCCGCCAGGAAGCCTCCGCCGCCGCCGGTGATTTTTCCGGTAAGTCGCTGCCTCCCTTGGTCGTCCCTAGCGACCGATCACCGGTGACTCGCTGGTTAACTCGCTGACTCACCGGTGACTCGGCAACTCAGCTGAGTCAACTAAGCGAGTCAATTCGTTTACTAGTCAAGCCGATCGGTTTAATTAAAATTTTGGTTTAAATTGATTTTGGTTCGGTTAGGCTAAACCGGTTTGGTTATTATAATTAAATTTTGGTTAGGACTAAATCAGATTTAAATTGATTTGATTCTGGTTCAATTAAAATCAAATCCGGTTAAGGAAAACTGGTTGGTTCAATTTGATTTCAATCTGGTCAAAGGTTAATCGGCTTGGGTCATAGTTGACCGAATTAACCTTTGACAAGCGAGTTAACTTTTTGGCCATATCACCGGTTATCCATTTTTTAGCCGTTCGAATGGTGTTCTGGCTTGATTTTTCGCTCTGATTTCAGATTTGGAGTCTATTTAAACACCAACAGATTGCAAATACCACTTTTCCACATTTCTAAAGTAAGGATATATTCTATAAATCTCGTACTAGTGTAGAATTCTTTATATCATAGTTTAAATTTTGAAGCATGATCCGTCTGTTTGAATTTAGTGATGATTGGTAGTTAGTTCATTCATTGCAAACGAGAAATAGGGGTTTAGAGGATTCAACTGTTGATTGGATTGCGTGATGTTAAGTGTTGTTATACATATATATATATATATATATATGTGTAAGTATACATCGTTATGAGTAGTGACTATGTGTGGGTGTGAGTTCAGAGATGTATGGGCTTCGACGCTACAATAACTGGCGTGAATTCAGAGACGTTTGAGCTTCAACGCTACTGTGTGGGGCGTGGTGCAGAGACATTTGTATTCGACGCTACGGTGGACGGGGGTAAAGATACACACTGTACTAGCTACGCAACATGTATATATATCTGTATGAGGAGAATGCGGGGTGCATGGAGTATTTATGTGTTATCATTGCATTGTGTGTTTTGTGTGATGCTTTAGGCATCGTGTTTGTTCATGTTAGAGCTAAGCTTCCATAGTGGGAGTTATATTTACTCAATTCAGTGGTTTACATGACGAGTAGTCAAATATCTCGACGATTTAGTGTCTTGGGATTTCAGTTTTTATTTCGGGTTTTCTTCGATATTTCGATTTGTATTATTTCTGTTTTTAAATTTAACAATGATTTACCCACTTTTTATTTTATTAAATGTTTCAATATTTTGTTTGATTTTTTTATAAATCGGTTTAATTTGATATTTTACAGGTAGTAGCACACAGTTCTCAAGAGAGGAGGAGACGGATGTTACAATTTGGTATCAGAGCGGGTTTTGCCCCGACCCCGACCCAGGATGGCGATCCATGGAGACTCTGTTTTAATTGGTTTTAAATAATTTTTGAAACGTTTGTGAGGATTTGAGTATTTTAGAAGAAAATAAATAGCACTTTTCTGTCAATATTATTCCTTGAATAACGTTTGTATTCGGTTGTAGTTGAAGTTTATCGTTTTGGTTTTTCTTTCAGATGCCACCACTAAGTAGATTTGGTCGTCCTCGGACCGCCATAACTGCTCGAGTGGCTGGAGACGAGCATTTACCGCCTGTAGCTTTGCAGAATACGGTTCCGCCAGTTGATCAGGATTCTTTGAAGCAGATGGTGCAGGATACAGCTCGGCAGGCTGTTCAGGATGCTGCTCGTCAGGCTGCTCAGGAGGCAGTCCAACAGGTTGCCTAAGAGGCAGCTCGGCAAGCTGTCTAGGAGGTTTCTCGATAGTTGGTTGCAGCTCGGTAGGGACCCCGCGGTCGTTAAGTTCAGGTGCAGCAGGGCCCGCAGATTCATGTGCAGAAGGCCGCACCAGTTCCGGCTCAGGGGGACCCACAGTTTTTGGGTCAGCACCCCCTATTGAGCATGTTCCAAGGGTTTTCGGGTTCCACCACCGCCACACCCTCTTCCAGTGCAGAATTCAGAGGGTAATGAGATGTTCCTCAGAGTGATGGGAAAGTTAAAGCATGTGGATTTGGAGAAGTTTGGGGGAACCACATACCCGACGATTTCTCATGATTTGAGGCATAGGTTAGTGACATGTCTGGAGGCCATTGATTGTCCACTGTGGCTATGCCTTAATATTGATGTGTTATATTTGCGTAGAGATGCATAAAAATGGTGGGACGGAGTGCGATCTCTACATCATGGCGAGTTAACATATGAGTTCTTTCTCTAAGCTTTCGACAAGAAGTACTTTCCCAGGGAAGAATGCACAAGAAGAAAAACCACTTTGAGCATCTGAGACAGGGTACTATGACTGTCAAGGAGTATGAGTTGGAGTTTTAGTCGACTTCGCAGGTTTTCTAGTAATAGCATGGCTAAGGAGGACCTGTTTAGGAGGTTCTTAGATGGGATGGGGGTTGATATCCGTGGCAGATGCAGTGTGGTGACTTACACCAGCTTGGAGGATCTAGTAGAGAAGGCTGCTATGCAGGAGACATTTATTGCCAAGGAGCAGAAGCTTTCCAGGGCAGTCCAGCCTAAGCCTGGAAGGACTTTAGAGCCACATAAGAGGACTTAGGATGAGCTGAACATCCAATGCTTTAATTGTGGAAGGATGGGCCACAAAATCAGGAATTATCAGAGTAGGCCATCGGGTGCTCAGAGTGCAACAGCAGCAGCAGCATCACCAGTGGCACGGGCAACACCAGTAGCACATACAGCACCAGCAGCTGTAGCAGTTGCACCAATGATTTGTTTCTCTTGTGGCCAACCAGGACACATCTCTAGGTATTGTCCGACTAGGGGGCCTACGACCAAGCGTCCAACCATTGCTCCAAGTTTGCATACTTTGGGAGGGGCTGATACAGCCGAGCCGATAATTTTTCCGGTAAGCCGCCGGCGACTGGTCACCGGTGACTTGCCGGTTGACTCGCCGGTGACTCGGCGACTTGGCTGAGTCAAATCAGCGAGTCAATTCGTTGACTGGTCAAGCCGAGCGGTTTAATTAAATTTTTGGTTTAAATTGATTTTGGTTCAGTTAGGCTAAACCAGTTTGGTTATTGAAATTGAATTTTAGTTAGGATTAAACCGGATTGAAATTGATTTGATTATTGGTTCAATTTGATTTCAATCTGGTCAAGGGTTAACTAGCTTGGGTCAGAGTTGACTAGGTTGACCTTTGACCAGCGAATTGACTTTTTGACCATATCACAAGTTATCCGTTTTAGCCGTTTGAAGGGCGTTCTGACTTAATTTTTCGCCTTGATTTCAGATTTGAAGGGCGTTTGTTTGAATTGAGTCATGATTGGTAGTTAGTTCATTCACTGCAAACCGGAATTAGGGGTCTAGAGGATTCAACTGTTGATTGAATTGTGTGATGCTAGGTTTTGTTATATATATATGTACATATACATAGTTATGAGTAAGGACTATGTATGGGGTGTGAGTTCTAAATTTGACAATGATTTACCCACTTTTATTTTATAAAATGTTTTAATATTTTGTTTGATTTTCTTATAAATCGATTTAATTTGATATTTTACCAGTAGTAGCACAAGGTTCTCAAGAGAGGAGGAGACAGATGTTACAGAAGTGATCTTGTGAAATTAATTCTTCAGTGAATCAAGATCAAATTGTTCAATAAGCTTCTACTATTTGTTTATTGGTAAGCCGACATCTTTATCATCACTGCTTCAGAAACCTATGCTCTGGAATCCAACTGAGAGATTCACATAATCGAAATGTCTCTGGAGAGACTATAATATTTTTCCTCAGCTGTAAAGCAAGCTTTGAAGGCGATAAAACCCCAAAAATAGAACCACAACATCCTTTATGTGGATCCTTTAGCACTTTTGGAAGGCGAAAAATGCATTAACTTTTTGATAGAATTCAATACTCTGCTCCCTCTATCATCACAAAAGCTAGAGAAGAGGCTAGTATATGGCTAGATGTCAACTTTCCAAGGGTTGAGGAAGGGCAGTATTCTATGATTAGTCAGGAGCGTTAGATGGACGAGACCTCCACATGGCTTTCTTAAATGTAACATATGTGTCTCTTGGGCTGGTCAAAATGTCAACAGTGGTGCAGCTTGGACTGTAAGGGATAAGCAGAGCAAGGCCATTCTCCATAGCCTCATAGCCTTCTCCAACTTTAGAACCGGAAGAAAAGTGGAGCCAGTAGCTTTGTATTGGGCGGTATTGGATATGGTGAATACCCGCCAACAGAAGATACTCCATGGAGTTTGTTGAGTTTCAACATTTATTGGGTGACATCAACTGGCTCTTACCATCATTATAAGAATGGAGTATTAATCATGCTATGTAGGACAGAAACTCTATTGCTCATGATCTTACGATATGTGTTACATCGCACCATCACTACCAGTCTTACATAGCAAGAGGAGGACCTACATGGTTGATGTGTTGTTTTGAAACTGAAACTCAAGCTTATTCTGAGGGATCAGTAGTACATTACCCTCCTCCAAAGTTCATGCATATGGGAGTATATTGACACTTTCTCCAACTTTCTTTCTTATCTTTTGTTCATTTCCTTAGTTGTTTTTGTGGTGTGGGATGTTTTCCTATTAGACCATTTTAAAAGTGTACTCTATTGAATTTTTTTAATTTAAAAATATATTTACATGTTGTTTTTGAGGCCCATTATATGACTAAATGTAGTAATAGGGTCAGAGGTCTATCAATGAATTTAACTTGAAAAGAAAATATTACAGCTTGTCTTAATATGAAATTGTGGGGAAAGAACTATATGTACGTGGTCAAAAAGACCTTATTAGTCTCACTAGACTGACACGGGCCAACATGCTTTCCAATACAAGTTTTGGAAGATTTTCTAAAGCCACGACCGGAGATTATATAAATTACTCGAATACAGCCATCATGAATTCCCAAAAAGGGTGCAAAAGTGGTGTTAATAGCCGAATCACTAAACACCATCATAAATGTAAATAGACGAGGACTCTGTTGGAAGACATAGGTTTTTCTCTAAAAATAATACTCCAGTTGACAAGAACACTCAATAAACTATACATATCAATGAGAGTTTTATAAACTATACAGATCAATGAGAGTTTGAGCTTCATTTTGTGAGTTTTTAATCTAGTACACACTCAACCGCAAATAGGAGTTCCAACCTGTGGATTTGTGGACGTGTCTTCCTCACTTAAACTCCATAGATTTCATGAGTCATTATTCTCGAGGAAACAAACCTAATTTAGGCAATTTAAAAACCACTTGAAAGCAAAAGTCATGTTTATGGCCGATTTATTATTATACATCATCCTCTATATTCGAAGGAAGATATTTTCTCAAAAAATAATACTCTATTTGATAAGAACACTTTTTCACTCTACAGAATAATAGTTTTTTTTGTTTAATCTGGGGAAATTCCGGGCTGAAACCCATGACTATTCCCCAAGAAGAGGTGTAGCCCACGGATGGACCCTTTCTCCGGATATTCAAATGGGTCGAAGCATTAATCTATATTCTCGTGGCCACAAGTCAGGATAATCTGAATGGCAACGAATTTGAATAAGATCCCTTAGGGATCCTGGAATGTCATGTACCACTCGACCACTGACTCGTGGTTAAGAGAATAAGAGTTTCAACCTCATTCATTTCGAGTTGTAAATCTGACACACACTCATCTGCAAATATGATCCCCGATATGTGGACGTGTCTCCTCATTTAAACTCGATATATCGTATGAATCATTATTTTCGGTAAAACAAGCACATGCAACTTAAGCATTTCGAGAATAAAACTCTTCATTATTCCTCATGTTGGCTTCGAACCCTTTCATCATGCATAAACACTAGTCATGCATGCATAAACAACTCTAATGAAAATAAATCGGGCCTCGTAGTCTGGTGGTAAAGGAATCTCGGTTGAGGTGTCCGTCATCACGAGTTCGAGCCTCGGCCACAGCGGATTTAACATGGTTTTCGTTTGGTCTCCAGGACCTTCCTCGTCGTAGAGGTCCAGATACCTGAATTATCAAAAAAAAAAAAAAAACTCTAATGAAAATACCCAAATATTGTCACAGTGAATACTACAGTGTCATAAAATGCGTATTCGTATGTTGACCTCTTTGAGTTCTCTTTCTAAGCAAAAATTAGGGCAATGCACGGATACAAACAAAGCTATGTAGCTGATTGTATATTATTTAATCAAATATACTTTATTGTTTGTTTTTGTTCAAAACAAAATACGAACAGTACTTCTTTTCTTTATTTTTTCTTATAAGAATATATATTTCTTATTTTAAGTAAAACTACAAATAGATCAGAAGACACACGATAGTTTCTCCCCTCCCTCTCTCTCTCATTTTTCTCTAACTTCTCACTAGAAACTTTCTAAACGATCTTTGTTGTTTGGTGGCCGGCGACGAGCTTCGTCGTCGGTTACCACCGACTCTTTTGTTTTTTGGTCTTTTGGTGTAATATAGCTTCCGTATAGCGGATATCATCACTTCGGCTTGTCCGATCTTTTCTTCCGTCGCGGATATTAAAGTTTTAGTTTACTTTTCCTTTGAGTTTTAAGTTTTATATTCTGTTTGATTTGATAGTAATTTTCTCTGTAAGCAAGATATGCTCAGATTCATGATATAGAGAGGAATCAATCTCTGTATTGTATTGACAGAGTATCCTCAAGAATCAATCTCTGTATTGTATTGACAGAGTATCCTCAAGAATCAAGTCTCTGTGAGTTTGGATTATGCTTTGATGAAGAAAAATAGAATCAGATAAGATGGAGCCTTTTATGAAGGTGTTCCAACGAGGTTTTGTTTTCTCTTTTACCAAAGCTTTCCACCAATCTTCAAATCAAGCAACGGATGAAGAGCCTATCAAATCAACAGCGAAAGATGAAGGAAAAGCTTACAAACAATCTTCAAGCAAAACGGGACTCAAGAACGGCGACGTCCGCCCGGCAAGAAGCCGGTGAAACTCTTGATCTTCGTTTTACAAGGAAAAGAAGCCACGTAGCACCACGTGGAAAACATGCAATCATCCTTATCTTATTTACGGGCTTCTTTGGGCCGAATGTAATTTTGTGAGCTCTTAAACTTGGATTGTTTGTACTTTAATGGGCTTTAAGCCTTAATAAAAAGTCGACAAAAAAAAAATCTGAAGACAGACGTAACACAATTATGTAATTGTTTGATTAAGAAAATGGTTAAAATAAAGTTAACTAAATTAATGTCTAGACCGATAATAGCCGCAACCACATATATCAACCATTTCATCTATGTTTATCTTTTCTCTATACTAGTCTTAGTTAACCTAGGGTTGGATATAGATACTCGTTATTTGTCTTATATACACGTTACTCATCTCTTATCCATCTTGATTTCTCAAGTATTCGAGTCCAATATCAAATAGTAGAATTTAGTTACTTATAGGTACAAAAAGGTAACAAGTATAGAACAAAAGTTAGTTACCCGACTTGATATTATTCGTTATTTACCTAAAAGATATTTTTTTGTGAAAAATAAACAATACTTCAATATCAAAAACTCATGTTTTATTAATTCTTTTTCTTTATAATGTGTACAATTATTCTGTTTAAAGTAACTCACGAGTATTTTCCTTTTAGAATATTAAAAGGAAAATTTCATGTCTATTTCTAGTAATTATTATTTTAAATACTTTAAAATATTTAACTCACGCATACACATAAGTAACAAAAAGAGAACGAGACAAAAAAAGTAACTTATTATTCAGAAAATATTCATTTTTAACAAGTCAAGTACAAGACATAACTTCCATTACTCGTATAAGGCAAATTTATATTAAGTACAATTCAAAGCAAATATTCGGTTTATGCTCAACCCTAAATAAACCTTTTTGTCGGCATCCATCCTTGTAAGCCCAAAAGGCAGTTTACCTTGGTAACATGTTGAATTGATTGAGGCCCGAACATAAGAGATTTACAAGTTAAAATAAGTTACATTTTGGAAAATGATTTAATTCTTTCACCCATCCGGCTGAAAGAGCATTGTGAGACACATGTATTATATGTGTCCTCCATCAAAGAAGTGGCGATTTCAGTCGTTGACTTCACCCCGTCGCAAACTGCACATAAATTGTCTCCATATCTCTTCATTTCCCTACCCTAGAAAAGGTTTGGTGCCTCACCAATGAGAACATCATTTTCCAAACTCCAATACCACCTGAAGTAGCATTTTTTTAATTGGCTTCCTCTTTATCTTCAATACTAGATTTTTAACTCGTGCTACGCGCGAATTTATTTAAATAATTAGTTTTATTTTATTTTAGTTTTATAATAATCAAAGATAAATTGTTTATATAAGTTTTTTCTATAAATTTGTTTTCAAAGAATGATTTATTATTATTTTATTTAAGTTACATACAGTTATACTTTTAAAATAACTATTATTTGAATATTTATTTGTTTGTATATGTAAATGAATAAATGTATATATAAATATATTTATATTGTTTATTATTAATAATTTTTAAAATTATATATATAAAATATTCGATGCATATTAACTATTACTACATTTTACGCATATTTTTATTTTTATTTTTATTTTTCTGTTTGAGTGATATAAAACATTGTCTCATTTGCACAATATCTAACCTATTTTTGTATTTACCAAATTTTTACATGAGAATATAATTACTATTTACTTATTGTGTACATATATGTATTTGAAATACTCTTATTTATTTTTCAAGTGCATATCTGATAGTATAATATTTAAGTTTGAATCCTAATAAACATTTTGATGAATTTAAATAGTGTTAAAGTTTTTTTTTAGATATAAAAAAGGGAAATAAATCTATAGAATTTTAACTAAAATTAAATAATAACTTATAATAAAATAATAATATATAAAAGTTCTAATATTAGATATATATATATATATCTACTTAATCTAGTTACATTATAAATTAATGTTAGGAATATGTTGTTTTATTAGTTCACGTATATATTTTTCCTAATTGTTAGAAATGTGTCAAATTTCATTATTTTTATTTTATTGATTAATATTCTTAGATAATAAAGTTTTCAATTGACTAATGTATAATGAATATTCTCCATATCTTTGTTTTATGTTTTCAGCGAGACTATACTATAGTATCATTATTATTTGTAAATAATACTAAATTTTAACGAATTTATTATGATTTTTTGGTATATTTTTATGTTATCATATATTTTGTTAATGTGAAGTTAGGATGCTTGTCTGGTATATTATTAATATTATATGTAAATTTTATGTGATCACTTTAAATAGTGTATAACCTGAATTTTGAAATTATGTATTTTTAGATTCATACTTTCTTTATTTGAAAGTTTTGTGTTCTTTAAGATTTTTTCGTTAGTTAATTTTATGTTCATCTTTCAACTATTTAATTTATATATCGAACTATTGTTTTGTTAGTATTCGTTTTGTTTACTAAAAATAATATTGATTTCTTTATTATAATAATAATGATAAAATAATTATTTTATCAAAATTGTTTTAAAAAAATCAATTTTTAAGTAATAATAAAATAATGATTTATAGTTTTGGTGCTTTTACATAATATGTGAACACTCTTAATGATTTATAGCATCAAATTATATATAGTAAATGGAATTTGTGAATATTTTGAATAACATAGAATCTAAACTTTAAAAATCACATGTAAACAAATTATATAGTTAAATTTGTTTGAAATTATTGCATTATAATATTAATTGTCACTGTTGTTAGCTATGTTTATGATTATTTTTGAAAATCTATAATATATTAAGTTAAATTATATTTTTTTAATTTTAGCATATTTGATATTGATTTATATTTTATTTTGAAATAAACGATTTTGGTAATATTGACATTTTTAAAAATAGATATATACCTATTTTAGATCTTATGTGGATACCCTCAATGACTTATAGCGTCAAGTTTTATATAATATAGAACACTCTTAATAATTAATAACATCAAATTATATATAGCAAATGTAATTTGTGAATATTTGATATAACCTAAACTTTAAAACCACATGTTTAAAATGTATATAGTTAAAATTGTTGGAAACTATTGCATTTTAAAAATAATTATCATTGTTGTTAGTTATTTTTATAATTATTTTTGAAAATCTATAGTTTATAAATTAAATTATATTTTTTTATTGTAAGTCTACCATATTTTATTTGAAATTAACGATTTTGGTAATATTGACATTTTTAAAAATAGTAAATTAAAAAAGTAATTTGTCATAATATGATTGATTGTTTTAAATTCTATGTGGACACTTTCAATGACTTATAATCTCAGCTTTTATATAATATATAACACTTTTAATGATTAATAGCATCAAATTATATATAATAAATGTAATTTGTTAATGTTTTCATTAGCATATAACCTAAACTTACATGTTTTAAATTTACACTAGCCTTTGACCCGCGCGCCCGCGCGGGTGTTATTTTATTAATGTCAAATATTTTAAGCAATTTGTTTGATAAAATTGTACATATGTCTGAAACTTAATATTTGATATTCGTTATCCGAGTACATATCCAGATATTAAATATTTAAAATTCAATTACATTTAACTGTATATACTTGATAGAAAATAACTAAAAATTAATTTATTAAATTTTAAAGATTTTAAGTTTTTTTCAAAATAATAAATCTAGATAGACTAAATAAATGGTTAATAGATAATTTTGATTTATTTTAAATTTTAAAAATACTGGTTTGGATATCACTGGGTATTCTAATTTTAGTCTGAATATCCTAACTCTGAATATACGTAAGGCTCGAATCCATTGTATTTGTAATATATTGTATTATATGATGATTAAAATTTTAAATTTATAAATTACATAAGTAATTCTTATTAAATATATATCGCGCAAATGGATAATACATTGTATTTATTTGTATATATAACTAATTATCATAAATATTAGTATGTATTTTAGTCATTAAATTGTTATGTAAAGTTACATGATTTTGTTTTTGTAAATGAATAAGTTCAGATTATAATCAAAAATTATTAACATTTTTATTTATTTTTTATAGTTCAAATATAGTTAGCTAATATGAATAAGAGAAAAAGTCACCTTTACTGAATTTCATAGCTAATTTAATGTTTTATATACGTATAATTATTTTTTTACTATAAAAATTGGAAAAAATTATACACTTTTAATGAAGTCTTCAATTCCAATGATAAAGGTTGTTAATGAGTTTTTATTTTTTTTCTTGCTAAGAAAATAATGTTTAGATGTTTGGATGCATGGATAATATCAGTGGCATTATTTGTAAACATGGTAAAAGCAAGGGTTATTTCTTATTTGTACTTATGTTTTAATAAATTAGATAAAAATATTTTGGTTTTTAAATAGACTATTTTTATTTTTCATTTTACTATTTAAATAATTAGTAAACAAAATAAGTTAATAATAGGAATAGTTGTTTAGAATAAAAATAGAAAATTAGTAATCCATAATACTATTAAATAACTAAATATTAGTACATATATTTATTAACAAAAAGGTAAAAAATGTTTCGTCTAATTTTATAAAAAATAACCTTTAACTTAAATAAAATATTAAATTACTAAAATCAATATTTTAAATATGAAAATCATATCAATAAAATAAATTATGTATATATTATTAGTTATATTTTATAATTTACATATAATTATACTACTATATTTTAGTTGATACATTTATTCAGTTTATTTGGTTTGATCGGTTTATATATCAAACCAATTCATATACTGTGTTTTCTTAAAAATGATATTCATTTGGTATATTGTTGTTTTGTTTTTGTAAAGATTAATTGTTATTGCGTATAAGTGGGAATCGTTTTTGGAATAGTTAGTTCGATATTGGATGGAAAAAACATATTTTTTTGTACTCGGATTAAATCTTCTGATATTGTTATCATCTAGGGCCTAACCGGTGTAACCGCAGTGGTTGCGCTTACAGGTATTTGCGGATGCGGGTGGTTGCGGTTGTAAATGTTATTAAGAGATTTGGACGACTACGTCTAAAAATTATTACATTTGTGGGATATTTATGACCGGTTAACTACCAACTACAATAGTGGTTAAATAATAAATTAAAAATATTTACATTTTCTATAATTCTAAAATATGAAAATCATATTATTATAATAAAGATATTTATAAAATTATACTATTAGATTTTTCTGTTTAAAGTTTTATAATATAAATTAAAATATAATATAGTATAATATAATATATATGATATTTCTATTATTTGAATTTAAAATTTTGATTGAGTATTTTATTTTTATATTTATATAAGTTTTTGAAAAAATAATAATTTTTTACCGCCTGCAACTGCAAAAGCTAGCTAAAATCTCATTTTAGATTTTAGAGGTTTATAGCGGTATGAAACGATTTATAATGTTTTCTACGATTATTGCAAAACGTCAATAACCGCTACCAACCACAAAAGCTGTGTTTACGGGTAATAGCATGGAAACCAGTCATGCCCTTAAACTTACAAATTAAAGTATTTTAAAGATATCATAATTTGGGTAAGAAATAAAATCGCTAAATAATACTTCTTGATTTAGATTAATATACACAATGTTGATTTTCATATTCAACTACGAAACAAAGAATATTAAGTAATGATCGATGTGAAAATACATTATCACATCTAAATTAAATTTCATGTTTTCTCAAACTTATGATTTTAATTTCAGTTTTAATGGTTTAAGTATTTTGTAAGACAATTGGTCACAATGTATTGGGCTAGGGAACGTCGACATGGTATAATCAACGTGATTTACGGTTTGACATGCATTTAGTTTGGAATGTGCTAAACGACAGAGTTTAATTCCAGTGGCATAGGTATGTAATTATTAAGGAAAAGTCTGGGTTATTTCTTTTTTGTACTTCAGTTTTAATAGTTTAGATAGTTAAAATTATTGAAAATTATTACATTTTAAAACTAATTATCATTGTTATTAGTTATTTTATGATTATTTTTGAAAATCTATAAGTTAAATTATATATAATATTTTATATTTGTAAGTTTACCATGATATAAATTTATATTATATTTTAAATAAATGATTTTGATAATTTTTATATTTTTAGAAATAGCAAATTTAAAAAAAAGTAATTTGTCATAATATAATTAGTTGTCTTAAATCCTATGTGTTGCCTTCAATGGTTTATACTCTCAACTTTTATATAGTATAGAACACTCTTAATGATATATAACATCAATTATATACAATAAATGTAATTTGTGAATATTGTCAATAGCATATAACATAAACTGTAAAAAACACATGTTTTAAATTTATATAGCCAAAATTGTTGGAAATTATTGAATTTTCAAAATAATTATCATTGTTGTTAATTATTTTATGATTATATTTGAAATACATAATATATTGAATTAAATTATATATAATGTTTTTATTTTTGTAATCTTAACATATTTGATATTGATTTATATTTTATTTTGAAATAAACGATTTTGGTAATATTAACATTTTTAGAAATAGTAAATTAAAAAAGTAAGTTGTCATATTTTGATTGGTTGTTTAACATCATACGTGGACGCTATCAATGGATTATATCCTCAACTTTTATATAGTATAGATTCGTCAACTATCTCAAAGGAGCGCACTAAAATCTCCGGTATAAACTCAACCCAAAGAACTCCCACCAGTTAAGAGTTGCGGATTCAAACATGTACAATATTACGAGTAGAGACACTGATACCAAACATTACAAACATGAGATTTCGGCCCAAAAAATTATATCTATTTTGTACCGGCCAAAAATAAACAACAATTTATCTATAGTGTAGTGGTAATGATGATAAATTATATGGAGAAATCCAGTTACATGAATAGGAACTTTATTAAACTTAAACCAAAATAGAGAAAAATATAAATAAAGGAAAATCTGCTTAAATTTTAGGTTGAAAAACACTACAAAAACTCAACAAAACGAAGGAAAATCCAACCAAAAAGAAAAAAAAAACTGGATCTTCAGATCGAAAGATATTATACATCAAAACCGGCATGGGGATAATTAAGAAATCACCTCTCTCTCGATGAAAAGTAAAGAGTAAATAAACCCTTTTAAATCATACAACTAGATTCTTTTAGATTTGATTTCAGGTACAATTTGGTGTATCGTAACGCACAGGTCTCTATCTAAAATTATTATTTATTTAATATGATGATCATTATTTCAACACAGCTCACTTTCACTGTAGAAAAGCTGCATCTGAAGGGTGTGGGGAGAAAAAGATAAGCACTTTTGGCCATAGAGTACAACACTGTACACATTACATTCGTCGTTTTCTTTTCTAACATTTAGATATATTTATTTTGCTTCTGAAATTTGGCCCATTGTGATTTATTGTTGTGACCCCTCATGGGTTCCTTTTATTTCCCTTTATTCACTAACAAATAAAATATTGAACTATCGTGTTCATAGGATGAACCTTACGTGTGTTTATAGGATCTGCATTGACTCTATATCTATATGAAGCATGGTTATTCAAGTCTAACTTCAGACCTACTGTTCTCCACTTCGCTTAAGAGAACTTAAATTCAAACCCTACCAAAGTCCAAAACCGCAAAACCCTACTAAGCTATGAGTTTTTAAGTGTCACTAGAGTATGTATGCGGTTTGTGTCAATTTCTTCATGATTCCATACACTATATGATAGTAGTTTCTCATTTTTATATTGTTAGAGAGTTTGCGAAAATGTAGGTCTTCTAGACTTTGTTATATAGCTAAGATTAATAACTATTCACATCGTTTATCATCGACCAGGATTACTATATTCAATAGACCAGGTTCGTTCAAAAAACTATTTTAAAATGTATTAAAATAGAAGTTTTTGTCACAAGTGATGCCACTAAGCTTTGATGCATTGAAGAGAGAGAGAGAGAAGAAATGAGAAAGGGAACCAATAATACTCACAAGAATGGCCTCCACACTCTTCCCCTTCCTTTGACTGCTCTCTCTGCCCCCTTTGACTACTTTCTCTCTCACTTAAATGCTTCCCCCACGCTCCCCTTCATGCGCGTTCACCCTCACGCTCCCCATTACGTAGCTTTATTTTTTTTAATTGCATGATTATGTCTATAATTAGGTATTAACGTAAGTCGATCTAAGTTGAGTAAGTCACTCCAATTGTTTGTATACGTATCAAACGGTCCAAATCACAGATACTTTAGTTTTGTGACCTCTCTCTATCACCAATAAAAAAGTAGTTTACGTTCATATGGTTTTTAAACTCGTACATATCTCCAAAGATTAATAAAAAGATAGTACCTTGACCTAATTAAACAAAAAAATTACTAAGCACCTTAGTAACAAAAAATATTCATAAGTGATAAGTTCATAACCATATTTTATGAATCAAAATCTAAACGTATCCAAAACATATCGCATTAATGTAATATGAGTTCACATTTTAGTCATGTATAGTAATCAACAATCACATTTCCATTAAAATTCCATGGATACACAAATTCATTTAATTATAGAGCAAATAGTAAAACTTAAATAGCAACTTATGTACTTAAATCACCAGTCTAGGGTCTCGAGTAAATCACTTCCCTAATCAAATTAACTACATAATAACAACAACAAATTTATGATATTATGATGGACCTCCTTGATGTTGTGAAGAAGCCAATGCGAAAATGGAGCTCGCGAGCTTATTAATGGCTTCCACTAATCCATTCATCCCTTCTCTGTTAATCTCGACATTTGATTCTTCGATCTTTAGTCTCCTCTCTTCTAAGCTCATCACTTCTTTATGTCTCCGATCTTTTCTCTCCTCACTCTCCCTTATCGCGTTAGCGATCACAGACGCACTTCTTGATAACGCATCCACCTCTTCAGTCTCACCTTCCTCAGTTTCTGCGTCACCTCCGCCGCCGCCGCTTGGACCAGCGGTTGTGGTCGGCATTTTTCGCCTTCGCTTCGCCAGAGATGTGTCTGAATGCTCACTCCTATCAGAATCTGAGCTAGTATCCTTCTTCAATAATATTTATCCAATATATTCCCAACCAAAAACATATCAATATCATTTATTAATAATGTAATGAAATATTCTTTTCACTGAAAATATTAAATTGGTTATTTATGAGTTGTATAAAATAAAATAAAAAAATTAACTTTATAAATTCGACAATAATTCAGTTTAAAAAAAAATCAAAAAGAATTGAGAATTGTATATTGAAAATTTTAAGTTTTATCGAAATACTTATGGTAGATTTACTAAATTACATGTTGACATTTTAGTGCTTTCTAACTTGATAAAAATACAAACTTATTTAGCGCAAATAAAAAAATTATTTTGCTAAGTTAAGAAGAGAAAGAAAGAAGGTACCTACTGTGGGCAGTATTGGCTGCGCATGAAAAGAAGGCGGTGGAGGCGGTGACAGAAATAGCGGTCGTGGTTGCAGCAGTTGAGACGGTTGAGGCGGCTGTGGCGGCGGTGGAAGAGGTAATAAACCTGCAGGAGGCTGAATCATTTGATGTTTCTGAACAAATCCTAAACCTTGTTGTTGTTGTTGTATCATAGTTTGGATTTGTGGTACTCCACCGCCTGAACCGTTTCCACTTGCTGCGGTAGCGGCGGTCAAAGAAGGGTGCGTTTTACTCTCCACCACATCAAACAGCGCTTTGTATGTTTGAGGCGACATGTTACTCGGTAAGTTCCTCTCTTTCCTCTCACTCTTCTCCATCGTCCAATACGACCTCGTTTCCGCAGCAGCTGAAGATGAAGACTCGGAGGCAAAAGAAGATTCTACCCTCCGTCTCTCATATTCTCTAACCTTTTTGTAATCTCTCATGAGATTGTCCCACTTGTCATTACACTGATTCTGACTCCTCATACAACCTTTCCTCCAACAGTAGTCTTCTATCCATTTCCACCTTAGCTCCGCCGGTTTATTACCACTACTACTCCGGCTATCATGTGACTGCTCCGCCGCCGCCGGAAGGCCGATGGACCTCCGCATCCGCCTCTCGTCATCCATCTTCTTGGCTTCAATGAGAACCATCGTCTCATTTAGTGTCCAGTTCCCTTTTCTGTACTCTCTCATCATAACCAACCCACCACTTTGGTCAGCCATGTGTTTCTTGAAATCTTGAAAAAAAAATCAAGAACTAGAGAGAGAAAGAGAGATCAGTGTTTAGAGAGAGTGAGAGGCTTTTGGTAGGTGTTGGAGAAAGGGGAGAAGAAAGGGATTGTCTTGGGGTGGGGATAAGTGTAGTGTTGTTAGTGAGTGTTTAAGTTTTGGGGATACTTATGATTTGATTTTATTTATTTTCATGTGAATGAGAAGACTGGTCAAAATCTTTTTGTTGTTGTACTAAGATTGTCGCCAAGTGCAATAAAAGGACAATGCTTGCGAAATTGGGAGCCAAGTGAAAAGGAAAAATAGAAAATCTAAGTAACCTATCCCATTCATTCATTAAATTCAATTGGCTATTTTTCTTTTCTTTTCTTATAAAAACTTCATTCATTCATGTCTCTTTTAATTTCTTTGGGGACATGAAATCTTAGGTGAATCTAGCATTTCTAGTTATGTAGACATTTTCAAATAGATGAGTAAATGGGTCAATGGTTCATAAAAATATACACTTGTTTTTCTTGCAATACTGTATTACACTCCCTCCGTTATTAAAAGTAAGATTTTCTAAAACAAATGTAACAATGTGTTTCAATATTTTAAAGTAGTTTAAGACCACATAATATTTCAGAAAGGGTTATTCAACTGATGTATGTATTTTCAGACTTATAACAAGAAGGATGATTTTGGATATGTTTCCAAAAATTATCCGCGACTAAAATAGTTAAACCGAATAGAATTAATTATAATTAAGAACAAAATCAGACGGAAGAATCATAAATATACATGCATGTTTTATTTGTATATCTAAAATATTTAGACTGAAATGAAAAACTGAATTGAGAACTGAATATATACGTAAATATATGAAATACCATTTTTATATCTGAAATATTAATTAAAAGTAACCAAATATTTAGAAATGTATAAAATTATCTAAAATCGCATTACACAAAATTATTTAAATTATTCGAATATTCTATCCAAAATAACTTGATGAAATATCTGATATTTTGTCTAAAGCATTGAAATTACCTACTATGTTATTCGAATTATTCAAAAACTAAAGTGAATTGAAACCAAATTGGAGTACGATATTAACTGGTTCTTAGTTTTATTACTGTCATGTATAGATTTCTCAAATCAATCCAAACCTAGTTTTCTTCGGTTTTTAGTGGATCTCGAACACATCTATACTAATTACTTAACAACCAAAATAACCGACCCAAACCGGATAGCCAAATACTCATAAACCTAATTTTGGAGGCATCCTATGTAGATCTCCTTTTCATTCTATGATTGCTTCTCATACTTTCTTTTCAAAAAGATTGATTTACGAATCTCTAATTCATGTGCACGAGCTATAAGTAGAATAATTACCAGAAAAATATAATACATATATGCTTTTGTTAAAACTCATATAACTACATCGTAAATTTTCAAAGTAACAGGTGTCATAATTAATATTTTGCACGGTTCTATCATTTTTTTTCTCTACAGTGAGCATTTTAATTAGAAACGAAAAAGTATCAATATCTCAAAAGCGACTTTCTACGCCAAAAGAAAATCGATCAACTAACCTATGATACTATACTAATTTGTGTAGTGTTACAAAAAGAAAAAAAAAACTAATTTGTGTACATCACGTAAGTTGCATTGCATGGCGATGGATATCATTGCATCCATATGGACAAACCGTCATCATTGTCTGCAATTAAGGCATAAACAATCAAACTCCCACGTTAGAGCTGCAAATGTATGATACAGATTTGCAAGTCTTTACAAAAAGACTCAAACAAAAGATTCTTAGAAGAAAAATTGATTATTTATTATTTCTTGATATAGTTTTTTTTTGCTTTTAATATTTCTTGATATAGTTACAACACCATTATATGTTCGGAACAAAATTTCAGAGTTTTCAAATAATTTGAAAGTGTAAGACGACTTTCATAAGAAAGATGCAACTGTGATTTATATCTACATATCATAAGTATGAGTTTCAAATTAACAAAGTCAATGATAAATATGTAAAGTTAATAAAGAAATGAAAGTGGAACGATATTAAAGAAGCAAGTTTCGATAGATCTATCGAAACTTGCATGGAGGCAATGGATTGAATCATTGTACTTCTGCATGCATGGATCGCATCCTTTCTATAAAGATCATATCTCTTGAACCTCCAAAGTTTATTTACTTCTAATAAATAAAATCTAGTATCAAAAGCATACATGAATCAATAACAAGACCGAGGTTACAACATTAGCAATCATTAAAATGCTAACTCTCTCTTTCTCTCTCTTCTTATTTATATTTGTTTGATGGTTGACATGCATGTCACTATAATTAGTCACCTCACGTTGAAACCCTAGGGTAGAAGTATATCCATTTAAAATCAGAATGAATACTTTTGTTGCCATGATAAGCTTTTCGTATATTATTTTGTTCTTGTAAATATAAGTATTTCAAATACAAGAAGGAGATATGATGGTCCCCTACTAAAGATGTCATCATTAAAGATATTTCACCCATTTTCTCCCACTTAATAATAATAAAAATATGAAAAGAAATATAAAAAGAAAGATACAATTCTCAAACACAATACTCACAAAATGTTGTGAAAGTTTTATTATTTATACTTCTAAATTTTGATTGCATTACTAATAATATTAATAAAATTAAATAATGGTAAACTGTTATTGTTAGAAATATCTACCATGTATTGAAAATGTTCTAAACTTCCAAATTCCAATTATCGCGACTCACGACCAGGATGAAGGTTCTATTCTTAATGGGATCGACCTAAAATTTAGGAGATCTATGCGAGGTTTCAACTAAATGAACCTATGTTTATATAAATTGAAGATTTGTTGTCAATATTTCACTTAGCATGGCTTAGGGCCGGCTTTGCTCCTAAGTCATAACTCTAAGAATTCACTCATTTCTAGGATTTCCCATACGGTTGGATTACTTATGATGCTGCTATCTAAAGAAACGAGGCGAAAAAAGGTTTAGTGGCGCCAATGTTCAGAAAAAAGAAAGGTTTTGTGGTAAGATAGGTGACAGTAAAAAAGAATAATGTGAAACTTGACGTTCTTGATATTTTAGAACAAATTAAAGTTGATCAAAGCAGTGAAAAACTACAGTAGAAAGAAGAATATAAAAGAATGGTAAAATACATATTCCAAGTTTCCAACCCTCAATAATGGATTTGATATAGGTGTGGAGAGGACAACATGGGAATTAAACGGGGAAAACAAATGTCCATTTCGTCCTTTTAGGACAGGACACTGAAAAGCCTGCACTGCCACGTCGGCGTCGCTCTTTCTAGTAATTAATTGTGAGCCAGCTTTGAGCCTTTGACCAATCACTTCTCACTTTTACTCATTTCAGTTTTTAATTTTGCAATAGGTTGTCGTAGTATTTTACAGCAATGTAAATGATATCATTTTTTATTTCTTTTTTCTGATCGAACCGTTTTTTTATTTCTGTAATGGCAAAATCTATCATACTATATATATATCTTTTTGGGGAAATTATATAAAATATAATAACTAAAATTCATTAAATTCTGTAAAACTTATTTTTACTATTCAATTTAATATTTCAAATAATTATTTTGTTTATTTTAATACACTAAATTCAAAATTATGATCATTTTAATACGCGAAAACATCATTTAGAACATAATCAATACAACTTTATTTTTTCTTTTATATTTTCTTTTGAAATAGAATATCTCTGTTAGAAAGGTGAATTTGCACGAATGACATGTTTTAATAACTCTATTATAAAAGCATACGATTAGAATAAATTTATCTTTATAACAAGTTATTTTATTTTAAAAATATACAGAAGAAAAAAATAAAATTGAGTTGGAAATGAACATACAATACTGTCAATAATATATACAATATAGTATTATATAATTACAACCCATTTGCAAACATTAGTAACATCTGTAATACTTAATTATAGTATAGGGTAGGCAAAGAGAAAGGCTCCGTTGACTTAATCGCAAATAGGCAAGTTTGACTGAAGTTTCTAAATGTTAGATTAACTTACCTGAACTTACTTTTTATATGCGATGGGTTTACACCTTTCTTCAAACTAGCCCTTGCCATCAATCTATCATTACTTGGTTAACCTTAAGTAAGTGATGAAAAATTTAAAGGGAATTTCAGTTACAAGAAAAAAAATATTTAAATGGAATCTTTATATATAAATGAGTGTCTGGTCTCTCCCGAGGTTCTTCACATCAGCGCCACGTCATAAAGTCGATTAATAAAAATGCGCCACGTGTCCAGGTGATTTTGATACAAAGTGGAGCTCAATAATAATAAGTCCATTTCAATCCAATGAGATACACACCAATTCTAGGTTTCGGCTCTTCTTCCCTCATCGACACCAAAACAGTTCTTCTGCGTTCTCAAACGAAAACGATGGAGTTTCGAAGTATCGATTCGCTCACATGGACATAACATATCTCGTTCTTGATCAGTTGAAACGCTTCGAGTTTCAGATCCATCTTCTTCTTCGATCTCTGACGACCTCAACCGACAATGGAGTTTCAAGAGGTTGCGTGAAACGAATCTTCATGAATCTCTGAGTCGAGCTCCGATCGTGTCGTTTCGTCTGCGTTTCATCTCCTCTCTGAAACGTTACATGATGCATTGATCCATTACCATCAACAACCTTCTTATCTCTCTTAGAGGCGGTCGATTTCCACCTATAAAAGGTCATCCTTCATCCCATGAACATCATTCTCATCATGCATAAACCTAAAACGTTTGTTGTTCCGTTTATTAATTCAGAACTCAATTTATAGTTTCGTCTCAAAAACCTCTGCGTCTGGCTATTGCAGAATGAAACAAACCTTTATTCATTTCAGCTTCTGTTGATGAATTATGGCGGCCAAGTTTATATGTTGTAAGTCTACGACATCACTCCCTAAAACTCGAATACTTTGAGATCTAACATTTTTCTTTGCCCTTCTCATGGTTATATCTATTGGAGAATTTGGAGTAATCAATCTAAAAGCCTCATTCTGCAGGCTGTTGAAGGGGGTTCCAAAGATCAAGGATGGATACAGTGGATGCTTGACATCACTACTCCTTCAATGGAGTCACAAATGAGTGTGGACTTTACTCAACTATTCACCTACTCCTTTCTTCACCGATGATGGTTTCAAATAGTTTTCTTGAAAAAGATAATCTTGTAATTTTATTTAACTATTTTGAATTTCTGAATTTTCTATTTTTATGATTTTTTTTTAATTTTTTTGAATTTAATTTTATGTATTTCAGTTTAATCTTTTAATTTTCTCTTATTTGATAAATTTTTATATATTTTTGAGAGTTCAATTTTATTTAATTTCTGAATTTTTGAGAATATTTATTTAATTTCTGATTTTTAAAATTATTTTTTTATTTTTTTTTTAAAATTTTATTTATTTTATTAATTAAATAATTAATGTTTGGAAAAAAATCTGATGAATTACCGTTTTTTACCGGTTAAGCATGTCATCTTTTTACTTTGAAGGTTTTTTGTGATACAAATGTCAGTTTGAAGATTTAAAGTGATAGTGAAAAAACTTTAATGTTTTAAAGTGCGAGTGAGTGATACTTTGAATGTTTGTTATGAAATTTCCCCATAGCTGTCAAATGGGCAAGCCCATGTCCATTACCCCATATCCGTTTATGTATGTGGACAATGAATGATCATGTTCATTAGGAACCATGTCCAATAAGTCCCAAAACCGTAAACACCCATATTTATATGGGTTGCTATGGTGTCCATTAAAGACCATTTAAGAAAATTTTGTATTTCAATCTATAAACCTATAAATACAAATACAAGTTCATTAGATTAAAATTCATCCATAAATCCACAAGTAGAGCAATACATAAGTTCAAAAGACCACATAAATAGCATAAATTCATACATAACTCCATAAATAACATAAGTTCATAACTCCATAAATAACTCATAAAAGCATAAGTTCATAAGTCTAAATTCCTTCTTTATCTTCACCTCCATCTACTTCCAAATCCATAAACCCTACACATAGTCACCTACAAAACAAAAGAATCACATTTATAAACAGTAAACATGAATCTCTCATCTAAGTTTACATATGTTCCAATGTGTTATTTATAAATTCTAATCTATTCACATATTAATAACCAAATTTACATATTCACATTTCAATAAAGGACTTACACATGAACTCAAACTTGACTTGTTTCCTGAACTTCTTCTCCAACTTCCTCCAAGGGTTTAAAATCCACTTCATCACCTAATCAACATTGATTATCAGTTTCAAGTACAAGATAGCCAAATTCAAATGATCAAAGAAATTACAATCTAAAGACTCAAATCCCCTTAACAAATTCCTTGCGCAAATTAATGCTCGAACATTTGAATGGAGAAGGCAACTTCTATATTTGTTCAACACACGACTTCCAATGCTGAAGGATGATTCTGAAGCAACCGTGATGATGGGTATACTCAAAACGTCACATGCCATTGATGAGAGCTCCTTAAACCTATTAGCATTGTCTCTCCAATAGGAGAGAACATCCAAACTCTTGAAGGATATCATATCTAAAACTGTTTCTTTTAGATACTTATCCAAAGCTTTTCCACTGCCACCAACATTCTGCGAGATGAAAGCATAAAACCCCTGCAATAAAAACAGTAATGATCAAACAATACTAAAAAATTCAAACATTAATGTAATCGACCAAACTTCAATAAAAGGTAAGTAAAGAGCTTACATCATATCCTGATAAAATAGTATGTGATGAATAGTTTGCTCTTGAAGTACCAGCCAAGTTTCTCTTTGTGTTCTTATAAACATCAAACAAATTTTTCGTCTTCTTCATAATATGATCCATTTTTGCCTAACTTATGGTTGCATCTAAAGTTGTGAAGCAATATTCCAGACATACAAACTTCAGTCTTGGATCAAGCACGGCAGCAATGGCCAAGATGTCTGAATACTCCTCCCAATACTTATCAAACTTAAGCTTCATTGAAGCCACCATCTCACAAATTACTTCATCCCCACTAAACTCATTTGCTCTCAGCCAACATTCAATCTTCCAAACTTGCATAAAGTAGAGGTTCACAGTTGGATAAGAAGAACTAGAAATCAAATTGGTAATTTCTGCGAATGGAGCCAACAGATTAACTCTGCCCTATCCCACTCCAATTCATTTGGACAAAACTTATATGTTGCCTCAACTTCACCAATATTGCGGAAAGCTTCTTTGTAGATGATGACCCTTTCTAGCATAAGATGAGTGGAGTTTCATCTTGTTGCTACATCCATAATCAATCTTTTATCTCTATCTTTAGCATCAATAGCAATTGTTTCCACACAACTTTGAAAGAGTTTCTATCTAGATTTTGTCACCTTCACAAATTTTACACTCTCTCTTATCTTCTCCAACGCTCCATCAAGCACACTCAATCCATCTTGAACTATCAAGTTCAAGATGTGAGCGACGCATTTCACGTGGAAGAATTCACTATTACAAACCAATTCCCTTCGAAGCTGCCTCTTCAGAATAGACTGCATATTATCGTTGGACGAAGCATTATCCACAGTGACTGTGAAGACCCTCTTCTCTAGCCCCCACTCTTTCAGCAATTCCATTATCTTCATCGCTATAGCACCACCGGTATGGGGAGGGGGAAAGGCACAAAAGTCGAGAATCTTCGACTTTATACTCCAATCTCCATCTATGAAGTGAGCTGTCAGACACAAATACCCTTCAAATATAATGGCTCTCCACACATCAGTTGTTAAACAGAATCTTCTTGGAATTTCTTTCAACTTCTGTCTCAGTTTCAGCTTCTCTTTCTCATATATCTTCAGACAGTCACTAGCAGCTGTATTCCTACACCAGAACTCTATAGTAGGATTCGCATATTGCAATGCTTTCCTTACTCTTCTATACTCAACGAAGAAATATGGCAAGTTATGCTCAATCAAAGCTACTACAATCATCTCACGAAACACAAGCTGATCTATCTTCCTACCAGTTCCAGGAATACCAAGGATAGGATTCAAACTACATACCTTCATATGACGCAAAAGACTTGAGGTTCCACTCCTACGCAGGTTTAAGCAGTAGTTGTGTTTGCAGAATTTGCATTGGATGTCACTAGAACCATCTGGATACTTCTCTCCTATTATATTAAAGAACTTCCAGCATTTAGAGTGTCTTCGTTTACCTCCTTTTTTGCTGCGCTTTTCAGCTGTGTTCATGAGAGTATCCTCCACTGCTACTGGTTCATCTTCATCTGAGTTTTGATCCATTAACTCATCCCCACTCATGTAGTCTGCATCGTTTAAGTTCTTAACATCCTCCTCATTGTCCATCCTGAAAAAACAGACTCATCATTTAAGTTCATAACATACACGATAGCAAACAAACAGTGACAGCATTTAAGATTTAAGAGCAAACGAACAGTGGCAGCAGCAAGGCTAGAAGCAAACGAACAATGGCAGCAGAAGAAACAAGAGCTAAAAGACATCAAACACAATAATAAGTAGGAGGCATGGTGACACTATACTACTCTCATACAGTTAAACAAACACATTACAGTGAACTAAAGATCTGATACACAGCTCGCTTTGAATCCAACTACACCAAAACGAAATGCTTTTGAAAAAACAAAATGCTTATTCAAAAGGTTAATATGAATTGTGAAACATATACGAACACAAGATGTGATACATTTTTAAAAAGTGCAGTGTAAAGAGATTTAACTAGTAGAGGCTACAAATGAACAAGTAAAGATATCTACTAAATGATAATTTTGAGTTCACATACTACACATACTACACATACTACAGATCAAGCAAACACATTAAAGAGTGCAAAGATGAAAACCAGACCTAGATAAGCTCATGTTCTGTCTCAAAAGATGTTGGATGTAAATAGTTGTCACCTTCAGTCACAGTTCTTCAAAAACACCTGCACATGTTCAGTCTGAAAAGTTACAAACTTAACATTATAAAACTTAATGAATCTAACTTAGAACAACTCCATGAATCAAACTCAATGAATCTAAGTTATCTAACCAAGTGAACATACTCATGAATCTAAACAGTTCTACATGAATCTAACAACTCTATGAGATATCCAATTATACTCATATATAAACTTTGACTCAATGAATCTAACTTATAACAACTCATAACATCACCAAGTGAAACCGAAAAACTACAAAAACCCATCAAAACAACCATACTAGGAAGACCATATGATCATTTTGACCCATTAGTATAGAGAGGCTCAACCTTAAGACAACCAAACCAGGAACATTCACAAAGATGCCTTGATAGTAACAAAATGAGCTAACTACACTATGAACAGAAGGAGGCACAATTACGATATGTTCTACACTAATTACGATTCATTCTCATCACCAAGTTCCATGAGACGTATGACAGTAAACAACTCATAACATCAGTCAAACACAAAACCCATCAAACCAGATGGCCGGAGACGAACGTGGATGGTCGGAGACGGAGACGGAGACGAGGACGTGGATGGTCGGAGACGGAGATAGAGACGAGGACGTGGATGGTCGGAGACAGAGACGAACGTGGTCGGAGACGGAGGGACGAGATGAATGGAGAGAATAAAGGAGAGTCGGAGAGATACGGGGATGAACGGTCAAATAAAGATGAGCAGAGAAGACGGAGAGCCGGAGAGGACGGAGAGCACGAAGAGGACGGAGAGCACGGAGAGGACGGAGAGAACGGAGAGCACAAAGAGGACGGAGGGAGACGGAGGGAGACGGAGAGGACGGAGGGAGACGAAGAGGAACAAAGTTACGAAGAGGAAGGAGACGAAGAGGAATGACTGCAAAGTTTCGAGGAGACAAATGAAAATTTTCCCAAATCGATTGATTTTGGGGAACCCTAGTTTTTCTAGCTCATTGGATAGTCCATGTCCATTAAGCCCAAAACCAATAAATATCACTTTCTAAATGATCTTTTAAATTTTGTCCAATCAAAACTCATGGAAAAAATGGTTTGTCCATATTAGGCTTTAACTACATGACATTCCATGTCCATTAAGCCCGCCCATTTGACAGCTCTAATTTTCTCTTTATTAATCTATCTTATTTCTTACACCAAATCTTTTAAAAACATTAAATACTTCATAAATATTTTTTTTAATAATGGATTCATTTTGAGTTCAATTAATTCTTTGCCTTCAACATGTTGAAAATATCAAATTTTCTTTTCAAAATTCATGAAATAAAATACAAAATACATAAACTTATCGTAATTTTTATATTATCGTGCCATCATATTTACATACAAAAAACTAAGCTTATAAAGCTTATTAAAATTCTAAAAAATAAATTAAAGAAAGTATTAGAATAAACAAAAAAATCCATCATCCCAAATGAAAAATAAGAGGAGTTTAACTACATGAGAAATAATAATTTTTATTATCTCCATAATCTTTATTGTTACTTGATTATTTTCCATAAAATATAATTTTATTTTATATATAAAAATTAACTACATTGAACATGAAAATTAAAAATGATAGTATTCACTTACAGAAAACTACAAAATATTAACTTTAAAACTGTAAAATTTAAGAAACCAATAGAAAAATAAAAATAAAACCAAACTACTTACATAATAGTAAACAAATAACTTCGCTTCAGAAGTCATAAATTATTTATGCATCTATGGTGTCTTCTTTACAACTAGAAAACTATTAAACGAATTGAAATATTTGAAATACAATATTATAACTATACATTTAAGTTTAATTTATAATATAAACAATTGATTCACACTTTTAATATTTTATTTTAATTTCCATTTAAAAAAAAATGAAAGTATATTTGATTACATTTTTTAAAATATAGCATATTATAATTACCATATTTTGTTGAAGTTGTTATATTTAAATAAGATATGCAAGATTATGAATATAGATGGATACTTGAGTAATAAGAATAATTATAAATATTTGTTTCTAATAAATGGTACCATAAATTAGGGAAGACGACCTATTTCCACATCAGAACTATGATATAGTAATAAATGTACACAAACTTTCAACCTCATCCTAATTGTACACAATCGAAGTTTAACAACCTACTTCCACACACGATGAAAGTTCGAAACCCGTTTCCACACATACCAAGATTAAGCTTGGTTTTAATGGTTTATTACATTAACCGATAGTAAACCCAAACGAAGATCCAATTAGAGATTCAATTAAACCCGAACCGGACCCTTGTAAAACCCGACCCGTTTCCCTCTCTCTCTCTCCTCTGCAATCTCTTCTATCTTCTTCACTCTCTCTCTGCTCGTTTCTCTCTCTCTCTCCTATGTTCTTTGTCTCTCTCTCTACCTCTCTCTCTCTGCGTCTCGTCTCTCTTTCTCTATCTATGTTCCTCATCCTCTCTCAATGATCCTTATCCTCTCTCTCTCTCTCTCTCTCTCTCTCTCCGTTCTCGTCCTAGAACTGTGTCTCCCTCTGTTTCTCCTCATCGTCTCTCTCTCTCCCTCTGCGACTCTCTCTCTCTCTGCGATTTGGGGAAAGAGAAATTCAAGAAAAAAGAAGAAGAAGATAACGTAAAGGAGAGAGAGAGAGATAAATCGGTTTAATCCGGTTTATATTTTCTAATCGGATAGTAACCGGTTTGTATTTGGTTTAATTAGGCTAAACATCGGTTAAATTAAAAATATAGAACACTAACCAAATTTAAACCGCTATTTGTTGGTATTGGGTTCGTCCTTCAAAGTTTAGGGGGAAACGGGTTTCAAACTTTCATCGTGTGTGGAAGTAGGTTGTTAAACTTCGATTGTGTGCAATTAGGCTGAGGTTGAAAGTTTGTGTACATTTGTTACTATATCATAGTTCTGGTGTGGAAATAGGTCGTCTTCCCCATAAATTATGCAATACACTAACAAATTTGAAGCAGTCCAAAACTTAAATGACAATTTTCAATGGTAGATAAATTTAGGACTCTATTCTAATAGAGTAGATGGTTCTTCTTTTTTATGCTTTTGAATCTCACTGGCTTTTCTCATATGAGAATGTATGTTTTGAAACCCATGTCACCTACAATTTTATATTTTTGTATCAGTCACAACACGTCCTTCCTACTTCGTCTATGCTTCGGCTAGTCATCATTTCTCATAGTCTTAGCCAACAAGATGCTTCATATATGCTTCCATAGATATTGTTCGGATTAGTCAAAGGGTAGTAATTAGTGTTTAAGTTTTGAACGCTCATACTAGCCATGAGTATTGTATTGTACAGTTGCATGATCCTTGATCAGTGTGGTTAAAGACCACTGAACACAGATTGATAAATTGCTTTGAATTCAAAAATGTAAAATGTTTATTTGGCCATGAGTGAAACTCCTAGAAACATACATTAGACAAGTGTATCATCAAACATACAGATGCCTTTGTCTAAGCAAAGTTTAAACTTTAGGCTAATTTAGAACCCAAAGAAGCCGTCTCGCTTGCTTTTTTCCTCTCAAAGGTCTCAAAATACTGATATAAGCTTGTGACAACCTAGAGAATTCCAGTCCTGATCCAATGGCTCACATGAAATCAGCCAGAATGGTCAGTGCACCGATACACACTCATCTGAAAGCTGCTGCTGTCGGGTTGTACATGTTCAGCTCCTTCTGTAAGTTTGTCTCTCTGTGTCCAGGCCATGGGCAGACCCAGCAAAGAGTAATGGTCTTTGTTGTGAACAAAAGCGAATCGACACGAAGAAAGCAAAAAAAAAGAGAGTAGAAACTTATTGAGACAAATAACTGTTTAGGGTTTGTATATTACTATGTGAGCAAATAACTTTACCATTTCTTGACCCATATTTATAGTAGTTTCAAAATCCAACTTCTTTTTCCCATTAAGAATACATACTTATATACAAAAAGTAAAATTTTCTAAACTTAAAAGACATACTGGCCCAACGAATGATGACTTTTATTGGTACACAAAGATTTAAGACACTTCCAGATGCAACTGTGTCATTCGATACCACAAAATATGAAAAATGATGTTCTGTATAAGAAATTGTTAGAGAATCAGTAGCAGAGTTGGTAAAATATAGTGTTTGACACCCCAAAACCAGTGTTCGAAATAGAAGATAAAAATATTACGAGCCAAATTGAGGTTTGGTTAAACAGTCACCACCTATATAATAGATTTTGGAGCTTATGGCTTTTATCCTGTAAATCATCTAAACCAAGCCAAATTGAGATTTGGTTAATTTGGTTCGGTTTGGGTTTCCTGATTGTTTTGCGGCTGCTTCCATGAAACCATGTTGCCAAAATGAATCAAACAAATAAGTATTTCGAAAATGCATTCTTTGATAGGAAGAGTTAACCAGAGATTTGAATAGATACAATCAATGGAAAACATAAGAGAGGGAGAGAAGGAAACAAAAGATCAGATATGAGATCTTTTTCTAAACATCCTTGGCAATGAGATCACCATTGAGTAAAGCTCTGTAAGCAGCAACGGGCCAAATGAAACCACGGAAGATGAGACGACTAGCCAATGGGACATCAATGATGATCTCCTTCATCGCAGGTTTCTTCTCATCACTGATTGCTATCAAGTAGCTTCTTCCGACCCACCCGATCCATCCAGCAATGTAGAGGAAGAGAAGCCCTGGTGTTATGAACTCTCCCAATGCCTCTGGTCTCCGTTCACTATCAGGTGCGGTAGACCGTCTGCCCCGCAGAGAAAGTCCGTACTTTGCCATAGTTGTCGAACCTAACAAACATTACCACATCAGAATCATGGCAGTGTGCTTACTGTCTCTAAGGGGACAACCATTCTAAGATCCAACCTCATGTCTTTATCCTATTAAGTAGGGTTAAATATCTCAAAAGCTTACATATATATATTTAGTAAAATCATTAAAAATATTTTAATGTGACTGAAGAGATTTTGTATGTATATTTTGTTTTCATACAATTTTAAAAACTTAAAAAATTAGTTCAAATTATTTATTTATGCCATAAAATGTTGGGCCAGCCATGATTCATGAATCTAATAAGCTAATATGTTACTCCAAAACCAAAGATTCAATAGCAGATGAAATAGAGCAGAATCATCATCATCATTCCTTAAACAATTTTTGAGCAATGTTTGGTAGAGGAGAGGCGAGGAACCTGCGCTTCGTCTTCTCAATTTGAGCGTTAAGAGCAAGAGCAGGAGCACTATCAGGAGCGTAGAGCTTAAGAGATGATTCCAGCTTCTTGATCTGTTGCTTCTCCCTCTTTGCGAACTGTTTCGACTCCTTGCATGGGGTCAGCCCCGATATATCAGCCACCGCAGGCATAGGAGCAGAGA
>CAJHQP010006654.1:0-36934 GCA_905132765.1 Moricandia arvensis | reverse complement strand
AGGGTTTGGGTTTAGGTTTAGATTTAGGGGTTTCCTAGTGATGTTAACGTTAAAGTTAGGGTTCATTATTTTCTGTAGCTATTTGTTTTTTGTTAATTTTTTTAAATAATTTTTATTTAATAATCTATGTGACAATTTGATTGGTTATAAAAGATGTGGTAATTTAAAGTTCACCATAGGGGTGAACCTAAGTATTGTTCATTTATAAAATAGGTCATGGGTATCAAACTTCCAAAATGGACCAAAATAGAGGACAATAAGACTGTTTTTTTTCTATTTTAGCAAATTTTCGATTAAATTTTATATTTTAAAAAAAGTCTATTACCATAGTACTAAAAAGGAGCCAAAACAAACACATCCCTGGATTTAAGATCGTAGGTTTTCAATTTAGCATCATTGATTTAGATTGTGGATTATCTAAAAATGGATCAGCTAAAATTAGTATACGCCCTAATTTTCTATGTATATATAAACCAATTTTTCATCTAATTCTCGATAAAAAAGAAAAGCAAAAAGAAGAAGGATCAGCCATCATTTCCTTCCCTAAAAAACAAGAAATGAAGGCATGCGTGATATTAATGTTGGTGATTTGTGCCGCTGTGATTGTGGAGCAATCAGAGGCTAAAAGGCCCGGAAATTTTTAAGTCCCCACATCTTTAACCCATGCCTTGGTCCTAATCCTCCAGCGGGATGTCATCCTCATCATGGACCTCGTGTCCCTGTCCACAATACACTCGTGGTTGCTCTGCAATACACCGATGCCGAGGCGGGGTGTAAATTTAACATGATATTCCGATCCTTCTTCTTTTATATGAAACCGTCACGATGTCTTTTCTTTTTATATCAATACATATATACCGAGTATACTGATATGCATATTTGTATAGGTACATGAGGTTGTATATGATAACTTATATTTATTTATAAATTTATTTTGTCAAATTCAGTGCACAAGATCATTTATCTTTTGAAACAATTTCATTGTTGCATTTATACTGATGTCCCACAAGATCATATATCGTTTGAAACAAATTCATTGTTGTGTTTGTACTGGTAATGAGTGTGTTACAATTGTTGAGATCTTTTATTTTGGCAAATTTATTTAATTACGTATTTTCAGATATAGATAAAAGTTATAAAACATAATAATATAATGGCAAATCTCTCTAATAGTCATTTTTATGTTTTTGTCACAAAATAGTTTTCAAAGAAAAAAAAATGATTGAAATAGATTTTTTTTAATTTCAAAACATCACCTTCAAAATCTCACCCCATAACTCTAAACTCTAAGTTTATATTAGTTAATTCAAGAAGTATAAATGTATATTTACACCATTAATAAAATGTGTTTTAATCATTTTCTTTTTGAATGCTATTTTTATAAGATTTTTTTGGGATCTCCTAAGATATTTGTCTAATAATTATTCTCATTTTACTCATAGTATATATTTGGTAATTCCTTTTTCTTTTATAATTTTCTAAAATTTCCTTTATACATATATTCTATGAGATTTTTTCCAATAGTAACTTTATAACATCTCAGTTTATAGTATGCCAATAATGTTTAAAAATTGATTTGACAACTATATCTTTAAAATGCACTTAATTTTTCGGTCACATATTCACAAATAACTCTGGAGTTCACAAGTAAAAAAAACATATAACCACGTTTTTATTCGTTGACTAAGCTTTAAAATTTTGTAACTATTTCCCCACTATAGTTACGGAAAGCCACGGAAAACGTGGTTATAGGTTCATAACTATTTTTTTTCTTTCTTGATTATTCGCGGAAAATTAAGTATGAAAAGTCACAAAACAAACATAACTAAAGAATTTGTTAGTCATGTTTGTATTCATAGTTAAAACGTGACTATTAATTTTTTTTAAAGATAAAAATAAAAGAAAAAAAATAGTTTTTTGGTTAATTACAAAATGATAAAAGATAAATACTCTATCGTAGCCATAAAAAAATTTGTCACAATATATTTTTTAAATAAAAAATAATCAAAATAGACTTTTTTAAATGGTGTAAATATGCATTTATATCTCTTTATTAACTAATCTATAATTAGAGTTTAGAGTTATGAGTATGAGGTGAAAATTTAGAGTTAAATTTTAAATTAAAAAAAGAAATAAAAATAACTATTACATTTTTCAAAATAAAAAGGATTAGTTTAATTATTTTTTCTTAAAAATTATTTTTGTAATAAAATTAAAAAATAGCTATTTCAGATAATTGATAATTATAAAATACAGATTGTTATATAGATATATTATACATAAATACATATATACATACAAATACATATATCGCCACCGGTAAGTCGTCATCTCCTGCGAGCCTCCATCTCCAGTGAGTCTATATCTCCGGTGAGTCCTCATCTCCAACTTGTCTTCATATCTGCTGAATCTTTATCTCCGGAGAGGCTTTAACAGAGAAGCAGAAACATAAGGCGAGGGAGATGGTAAAAATCTGAAGAAGAAGGTTGGGTTGCCTCCACTACTTCGAGTCGGTGCTTCCTCAACAACATCGATAGAGGCGATGCTTCCTCAACGACAGTGACAGCGGCGGTGCTCCTCCACGACAGCATTCAGCAACAAAGACAGTTTTTCTCCGAAAGCGGAACACTGGCGGTACGACGGGGGAGATGGCAGAGGATGGAGAACATGATGAACATGATAGAACCATTATATGGTAGAACTGAATATTGTAAAAAAAGTTAAAATGATAAGATTATACCAAAGTGTAAGAAAAGAAGATATACAATCATAGAGTTTGAGATTTTTTTTTTTTTAATCTCAAATATCTCCAGTAGTGCCACAATTCAATAATCTAATGAGTCTCATGATATAACTGCAAAAAACTTCTGATTTACGTCAGTCTGTCAAAGTTCTGACGAAACTTGTTTTGTATATTCTCTCGACTCTAAAGAAAAATATCAAAAGAAAAAAAAATATACCCCCTCCGTTACAAAAAGATCTATGTTTTAGAAAAAAAGTTCGTTTAAAAAAAATACATTTTTTACATTTTCAATGCGTTAATTAATGGTGAATTACAAATTTCAAAATGTTTATTAAAATACTATTGGTTAAAAATTATAGAGAATAATTAACTAAGGAAAACTATGCATTGGAAACTTAATTATTATATGTTTTCTTAATTAGTGTGAAAATTCTAAAATATACATCAATTTGAAAAAGATGGAGTACTAAAGATTGCTAGTTTTCTGTGTCTTTAAAATTACACAAGTGCCTCATTTTTAACTTGACAAGAAAGTACACATTATGCAATTAAATAAATCAACTAACGTACATGATATTAATTATCAATTGTAATAATAGAATTGATTTACATGATCTCATACGTTAGTTTGCAAAGTAATATTGTGACTTTGACCAAGTCCACAACTATTAGTGTACTTTTTGGGTTTATCAAATAAGTTAAATTGGCATAAAGTTTCATTAACAAATACGATTTTATATTCTAACTCAAATGTTCAAAGTGAAAAATTTTCTAATTTTTTTTTTATATTTAGCTAAAGTTTACAATCTTTTTATTTCACATCACTTTGGATCTTTATTTCTCATCAAACATCACTCCGATTTTAACAAACGAATACACTAACTCATAGTGTCTCACGGTGGCGATTACATCGTGCCCAAATTTCGGTCCTTCCGGTAGACGTCTCCGTCAAAAACCCCCATCAAAAAATGGTCCAAACCAATGAGTTACAAACATCCCCCACATGAATAGAAATGACTCTAGACACATGACACAAGAAAAAAAAAAAGACTTTTGAGAGTCAAACGGCGAAAATCTACTGTATGATGAGTTGGTAGCAATTTTGCAGCCTTGAATCAGTCATTGTTAATAACTATCGAATTTACTCGAACAGGAGGTGAAAATGATGTCTTGAACCCCCTAGACTTGGTGTAAACCGAGACAGTAACTATAACATAGCTTCATTTTCTCACAAAACTAATTTCTCTATTGTGTTCATTTTGGGCTGTGAACATTCCTTGTTAATCATGAGTGAACTTTAGAGAATATATCATTTCTTTCTTTCTCCTAGAAACGACCCCATTTCACACTCAAAAGGTGATTTTCTATTAGTTTTGTTAAGAGGAGTATCATGTACTACTCCATTCATAATCTTAAAAATAACACAAATAATTAAAAGAAAATATTTATCATGTACTCCTTACATGTAGCACTCTTTAGTTATCCTAAGAACTGGGTAAAGACCGAAGTCTAACAGTGCTTTGGGCAGATTTAGTTTGACTTAGATGTCTCCTTGAACCTATTTCTTGGGATCTGCAAGGTTTTCATTTTCATTTTTGAAAAATTGATGTATGGATTCTGAAGGTTGAAGGCTAAAGGTTGAAGTTTGAAAGAGTGTATTTTTATTTCATTGAATAATGTTTGCTTTATGATGATCTTTGTTTTGTTTTTCATTTCAATAATGGTGATCTTGTATGACTTCTATTTAATAAAGTTTTAACGTTGCTTTTATCTTGGTGTCTGATTATGAGCTTTAGTCTAGTTGAATATGTATAGAGTTGAAACATGAATGTATATACAGAGGTGAAACTTGAATGTGTATAGAGTTGATGATCAAGTCTTTTAGCTACTACTAATTTCATTGTCACTGAATATGTACAATCTTTTAGTACATTTTCAGAACCAAACATGGAAAAGAACCGAAACCCGGACAAGAACCGAAATCCGAAAGTATAGCGGGTTTACTCGGATTTTCATGGTGTTACCAAAACCGAACGAAACCGACTAAACCCGAACCGAGACCGACCCCGAATTTTTAAAATATCCAAATGGAGCTATTTTTTGTAAACCGAAAATCCGAAACCTGATGGATCCGAACCGACACCGCATTGGGATCCGAATGCTCAGGCCTATTTTGAACCTTGTTTTTTCTTTGCAAAGAAAAATATTTTCGAAGACAGATGCATTCTTTTCCATTACTGTATTTTCACAAATATCTAATATTTCAGTATTTATATACCAAAACAGATATGCATCACTATTATGTGCATATCCGATGAAGATGCAATCTACTGTCTAGGTCCAATAGTGACCTTCTTTGGTGGCGGTACCACAACTTTTGCCAAGCAGCCCCCAGTCCACGTTGAGGTATTTATACGAATGTAAAACTACCTTTCATAATTCATATGGAGTTTTTGGAGTTACTTTGTGTGGAATTTTGTTGAGGATATAATTAGTGGTAGCAACACTTTCCCCCCTCCCCACCCCCCCTTCTGAAGTACACATTATGCAATTAAAATAAATCAACTAACGTACATGATATTAATTATCAATTGTAATAATAGAATTGATTTACATGATCTCATACGTTAGTTTGCAAAGTAATATTGTGACTTTGACCAAGTCCACAACTATTAGTGTACTTTTTTGGGTTTATCAAATAAGTTAAATTGGCATAAAGTTTCATTAACAAATACGATTTTATATTCTAACTCAAATGTTCAAAGTGAAAAATTTTCTAATTTTTTTTTTATATTTAGCTAAAGTTTTACAATCTTTTTATTTCACTCACTTTGGATCTTTATTTCTCATCAAACATCACTCCGATTTTAACAAACGAATACACTAACTCATAGTGTTCACGGTGGCGATTACATCGTGCCCAAAATTTCGGTCCTTCCGGTAGACGTCTCCGTCAAAAACCCCCATCAAAAAATGGTCCAAACCAATGAGTTACAACAATCCCCACATGAATAGAAATGACTCTAGACACATGACACAAGAAAAAAAAAGACTTTTGAGAGTACAAACGGAAAATCTACTGTATGATGAGTTGGTAGCAATTTTGCAGCCTTGAATCAGTCATTGTTAATAACTATCGAATTTACTCGAACAGGAGGTGAAAATGATGTCTTGAACCCCCTAGACTTTGGTGTAAACCGAGACAGTAACTATAACATAGCTTCATTTTCTCACAAAACTAATTTCTCTATTGTGTTCATTTTGGCTGTGAACATTCCTTGTTAATCATGAGTGAACTTAGAGAATATATCATTTCTTTCTTTCTCCTAGAAACGACCCAATTTCACACTCACAAGGTGATTTTCTATTAGTTTTGTTAAGAGGAGTATCATGTACTACTCCATTCATATCTTAAAAATAACACAAATAATTAAAAGAAAATATTTATCATGTACTCCTTACATGTAGCACTCTTTAGTTATCCTAAGAACTGGGTAAAGACCGAAGTCTAACAGTGCTTTGGGCAGATTTAGTTTGACTTAGATGTCTCCTTGAACCTATTTCTTGGGATCTGCAAGGTTTTCATTTTCATTTTTGAAAATTGATGTATGGATTCTGAAGGTTGAAGGCTAAAGGTTGAAGTTTGAAAGAGTGTATTTTTATTTCATTGAATAATGTTGCTTTATGATGATCTTTGTTTTGTTTTTCATTTCAATAATGGTGATCTTTGTATGACTTCTATTTAATAAAGTTTTAACGTTGCTTTTATCTTGGTGTCTGATTATGAGCTTTAGTCTAGTTGAATATGTATAGAGTTGAAACATGAATGTATATACAGAGGTGAAACTTGAATGTGTATAGAGTTGATGATCAAGTCTTTTAGCTACTACTAATTTCATTGTTCACTTGAATATGTACAATCTTTTAGTACATTTTCAGAACCAAAACATGGAAAAGAACCGAAACCCGGACAAGAACCGAAATCCGAAAGTATAGCGGGTTTACTCGGATTTTCATGGTGTTACCAAAACCGAACCGAAACCGACTAAACCCAAACCGAGACCGACCCGAATTTTTAAAATATCCAAATGGGGCTATTTTTTGTAAACCCGAAAATCCGAAACCCGATTGGATCCGAACCGACACCCGATTGGGACCCCGAATGCTCAGGCCTATTTTGAACCTTGTTTTTTCTTTGCAATGAAAAATATTTTCGAAGACAAATGCATTCTTTTCCATTACTGTATTTTCATAAATATCTAATATTTCAGATTTATATACCAAAAATAGATATGCATCACTATTATGTGCATATCCGATGAAGATGCAATATACTGTTTAGGTCCAATAGTGACCTTCTTTGGTGGCGGTACCACAACTTTTGCCAAGCACCCCCACACGTTGAGGTATTTATACGAATGTAAACTACCTTTCCATAATTCATATGGAGTTTTTTTAGTTACTTTGTGTGGAATTTTGTTGAGGATATAATTAGTGGTAGCAACACTTCCCCCCCTCCCCACCCCCCCCTTCTGAGGTAATCGAGATTCTTGCAACATTGCATTCATCATTTCTTTTAGAATCTGATTTTTTTTTATTTCAGCAACTCCATTAGATTCTAGTGAATAAGGGTCCGTAGTTTGATGGATTATTCCATGTTCTTTAAAACATGCATTAAATGAACCATAGTACTCGCCTTCTCTGTCACTTCTAACTATCTTAATAGTTGTTTTAAGCTGATTTTTGACCTCGAGTTTAAATTCTTTAAATTTTTCTAAGGTTTCATCTTGCTATGTAATATATATTCATAACACTATTTTGTGCAGTCATCTATGAAGGTCACAAAGTACTTTTCTCACCTTTAGTTTGTATGTATTTTAAATTACATAAATTTGTTTGAATTAAATCTAGAGGTTTGTTAATTCTTTCAGCATGAGGTGAGGGAATTTTTGTGACTTTAGAATGTACGCATACTTCACATTTTTTATTCCCTTTTGCTGAAGATGATTTTCGTCTTGACAAATTGATTTTGAAGACCGAATCAGTAAGAATAGGAAATGTATCAAAATGCATGAGTACTTTTTGCATAGAATTCCGGAGAGGCAGGTGAAGATCCAACCATAATGAATGTTATTCTAGTAGTTTCTTGTCGATGGGTACACAATGATTGAATAAAACTGCCTACATTTCGTTTGTGTGACAGCCCTCCCTTGTGGGAACCAGCTGGCGCTGCAGCGCGACTCTAACCCCTCCCTTGTGATACAACCTGCCCAAATTCATCCATAGGTCCTCAGCTCACAAATAGGTTATTGGTGAGGTTCGAACCCAGGACCTCACCCTTTAACAACTCCCCCACAGAGAAGCTGTCACCAATTGACCTGCAGGTCAATTGGTGATAGCTTCTCTGTGGGAATGTTGTTAAAGGGTGAGGTCTTGGGTTCGAGTAACGCCAAGCGCACCAATAACCCACCTGTGAGCCGAGGCCTAGGGTGAATTCGGGCAGGTTGTATCACAGGGGAGGGGTTAGGGTCGGTGCACTGCAGGGCCGGCTGATCTGCCCAGTTGTGGGGTAGGCTGTTACATAAAAGTCGACTTTTATTGTAACAGCAGTCTCCGTGGGACCCAGCTGGCGCTGCAGCTCATCGACCCTAACCCCTCCCTTGTGATACAACCTGCCCGAATTCACTCATAGGCCTCGGCTTAACAAATATGTTATTGGTGAGGTTCGAACCCAGGACCTCACCCTTTAACAACCTCCCACAGAGAAGCTGTCACCAATTGACCTGCAGTTTGGTTCAAGCAGAAGAAGCCTCATTGCAATAACTATGAAAGTATTAAAAAGCCTTTGAGGCTGGTGACGAACTCTAAATGATTAAGATTCAAGAATTTACATTCCATCAAGTTTTACTGGAAGACCACAATATATGCATCAATACTACCTTGATGTAGTGGTCATATGTAGGTATTATGCATTTTCTGACATATTTATTACATTTACATGAAACCCAAAGTGGTTGGACATTACCACATATCTTTGTCATTTAGGGTTGACCATCGAAGATAGGGAGGGCATCCTTTGTAAAATTTTGAAGATTAAACTTGATGATCTCATGGGTGAGTTGACCATAAAAAGAGGTTGTGTTTTTGGAAAAACTACATCAAGTACTAACTATGGTGAACCATAATAATAAATATTATCAATTATATAAATCATCATTTAAATATAATTTGTTTATTTTATATTCGGAGCAATGTATACCATTGACTTTCAGAAAATAGGTTTACCACAAGCACATATTTTACTTTTCTTTGAAACCCAAGATTTCTACTGGTGATGGTATTGACCATTTTATATCTTCAGAAATACCTACCAAAACAGAGGAGCCAAATTTGCATAAGGTAGTAAGTAATATAGTATGATGCATGGACCATGTGGAGCAACAAATATCCGTCAAGTTTGTATGGTAACATTGAAGTGTTCTAAAAAAATTCCAAAGAATCATGCCATGGTAACATATAATAATAAAACTAGTTTCCCTTCTTATAGATGTCGAGACAATGAATGTTATGTTGAGAATAGTGGAGTCAAATTGGATAATCGGTATGTTGTGCCATATAATAAGAACTTATGATTCAATATAGAGCACATATGAATTTTGAGTGATGCATCCTAACTCGGGCGATTAAAATTGTTCAAGTACATCCACAAGGTTGCAGATTATATCTAGGCAGCAAGATAGCAAGAAAGATGGAGTTGTTGATAAAATAAAACGCTATTTGGACTACATGTATAATCAGCATTTTCTATTATTATTATTATTATTATTATTATTATTATTATTATTATTATTATTATTATATTGGTTTATTATTTGTCAAATAACTGATATGCTCAAATTAACCTCAAGCCACTCTCTCAAATAAAAGAATAGTAGTAGAATTTAAGGACCGAATCCATATGGAGCGTGGATCACACAATAGACTATCAGTTTATAGTTAAGCTAAGCCAATAATATGAAAACAATAGATCAAATAAAGTAATAGATCTCTTAAGGAGTCTATGAACTTCTCTCCAAAAATCTCTATAACCTAAAATAATGCTTAGCTTAACTAGTGGCTGGAAAATAGATAAATATAGGTTGAACTTGTCTAGGGGTCTTTTGAATATAGGGAAAATTTTGGGCCAAAGAGAAGTTCTTGAAATTTGAGTCGAGTCTTGCTATACAGCATGAGTGTCGACCGACACCGATGGAGTGTTGATCGATACTACTCCAAATATCGATTCTGACTTTAACTTTTCTGCACAACTTCGCCAAGTTCTCCAAATAGCTTAAAATCTCTATAATTCTCCAAAATGTACCTAAACCTGAAAAGAGACTCCAAACATAGATAATAAACTCTAGAAATGGACTTTAACTATGGTTAAAGTCGATAAAAACTAATGTATATCGACTCCCCCAAACTTATTATATGCTTGCCCGCAAGCAAAAGATAGAATGAATATGTGGAAGAAGTTTTAAAACATAGGGACTCACCTTTTTTAGAACCCACTATCACCTTTACAATGTGAAAGCCACATAAATCAGTATCAACTTTAAAAAACGCTTTCATGTATTTAGCCTTAACTTAGAAACCTGACCATCCAGCCCACAACTCACTAGATACTATCTGATCTGGAAATCAGCCAATTACTACGTCAACAAGGGCTAACTGTCCCGACCATTACATAAACTATGTGAAACCATACATCAAGCAGTACAAAATTCAATTTTAATACATGAAATTTCAAAATTTGGTTGTAACATACATTGACTTAATTTCTGTTAGCCAAACGTTATGGAATATGAATTTTCATTAACTTGGTAACAGGAAATCGACCAATTCCTACATCAAAGGGCCAACCGGTCCCGATCAATACATAAACACTTCACCTAGGCGAAAATATAAATCAACTAATATTAAATTTAAATTACATACATGAATTTTCAAAATCTGATTTAACATACATTGACTTAATTTCCATTAGTCAAACATTACCAAAAATAAATGTTTGTAATGTGTTGATTAAGTGAGGTTTATTATATTATGTGGTAACTAAACCGTATTACATGGTAATTAACTGAGAAAATAAATCATTTAGTTCAAACGATATCGTTCTTGTTTAACTCATTAGTTGGTTTTTCTCTTTAACTTTGGTTTTTCGGCTTTTTCGGAAAAAAAAACTAACTAGGCACAGGCTTTCGGGTCTTTGGGTTGGATTCAGACTGGTTCCTTTCGGGTCTGTGTACTTCGGGTCTTAAACATTAGGACCCAACTAGGCACTTGTAATTTTTGGTTCTGGTTTGGGTCGGTTCCTCTCGGGTCCGGATCGGTTCGGATCTATAATTAAAATATTTGTAAAATACCAGTAATTTGGGTCAGGCTTGGGTATTTAGGTTATGAAAAAGATAAGAAATACCCAAATCGCATCAAATTTAGCCAAAATTCTTCATATTTCTCTAAATCTTTGCAAAATAACTAAAATAAAACTCTTAATAATTTAAAATAAAAAATATCTAAACTCGAAATCTTATATGTAAAGCTTCATATTACTTGAAAATTTCACAAAAATAATAAAATGGATAACAAAAGACATTTCAACTAAATCATAAATTAAAATATAAAAAATAGAACACAAAAAATCATAGTTTTGGATATTCATATTTTGAAGTCGGTATGAATCAGATCTTATCGGTTTGAGTATTTTCGGGTCTGGGATTATTTGGGGATGTTATTTTTGATTCCGGTTATTTGGGTACAAGAATTTTGGACCCAACTAAGTACTCGTAAATTTTTGGTTCGGTTTTGGGTCGGGTATTTTCGGGTTAGTTCGGGTTTGGGTTTTTGGATACGGGTAAATGCTGAGGTCTAAACCTAACACAAAGAATACAACGGAGGACAAATTGAGTAGAGAGAAATGAGAGTGTCTAGCTTATCCAATCCTAATTCCTCTTTTGTTCATTAAGTTAGACATTCTAATTCTCTCTGTTCCATTTTGTCCTATGTTATCTTCTTTGTATTATATTTTTGCTGAAAAAATTGAAGAACAAAAAGACAAAGAGAAAATCTAAATAATGAGTTACACGAGAACGAAAACGTTTGAACTAAATGATTTTTTTCAGCCAGTTACCACGTAATACGGTTTAATTATCACATAATACAATAAAAATCTCATTAATCAACAAGTGACATACAATTTATCTTCATTAATGTTTGACTAGTGGAAATTAGGTCAATGCATGTTTAAACCAGATTTTGAAAGTTCATGTCTTGAATTTAAAATTTGTATTAGTTGATGTATGTTTTCGCACATGCGAGTGTTTATGTATTGATCGGGACTGTTGGCCTATGCTGATGTAGGAAATGATCGATTTCATGTTACCAGGTAGACAACTCATATTCCGTAACGTTTGACTATCAAAAATTAGGTTAATGTATGTTAAAACCAAATTTTGAAAGTTCATGTATGGAAATTGGACCATACCTTTGAATAACCCAACAACATAAGATCATGTAAATGCTTGAGCAAGTGGGCTAACTCAGTCATCTTTTGGGTCTGATTCATATGTTCATTCTATATTTTAGAATTTCTTGAACCAATAAATTTTCAGATTCAGTGACTTCATATATACATATCAATTTCTTTAGAAATAAAATACATATTTATATTTGAATATATATATATATATATATATATATATATATATATATATATATAGAATGTTAATATTCAATTATTTAATTTTTAGTATGATTAAGATATGATAATTTTGGCTACGGTGTTGCATGGAAACTTTGACAACTTCAAAGATAAATCGTCAGGGGGCGATTGGAAATTTTTGATGTTTTGATGTTAAGAAAATACATGGTCCAATTTTTGCAGAGCGTTACAAATAATGAGAATGTGGAACCAAGTTAATACTTTTGGTAAAATCATTGAGATGGTATTGTGTAACGAACAAGTAAGATCTTTCTTTCCCGCATATATCATTTGTATAAACCAGCGACATAAGATCATGTAAATTCTTGAAGTTTCTGATTCATATGTTCGTTCTATATTTTAGAATTTCTTGAACCGATGTCTAAGCTTTTCAGGTTCAATGACTTCATATATACATATTAATTTCTTTACCATAAAATACATATTAGAATTTGAACCAATATATATTTTTTTGTTATATTTATTAAATTATATAATTTTTAGTAAGATTAGAATATGAGAATTCCGGCTACAGCGCTGCCTGAAACTTCGACAACTTCAAAGATAAAATTCGTCAGGGCGATTGGAAAAGATTATGGTGTTTTGATTTGAAAAAAATCTATGGTCCAATTTTTCCAGCGCGTTACAAATACAGGATTCAGTTCCTTCTTTATACAACTATCACTAATCTTAGACCACAAGTTGATTTTTTATATCTTTAGTGCTCTAACTTCGATGAAAAATATGTCCAAATTCGCTTAATCCAGTGTATATAGTTGGTATGTGTATGTTGTGTAGTTATTAATTTTATTTAAAATAATAAGTTTGAAAAGAATATTTTTGATAATACATGTCATTGGGGTTGTTTGGTAAGTTGGGAGAGCTAACAAGTTTAGGGAAGAATCATATGATGATTGTCTCTTTTATCTTCGTTTGAAGTATACAATCAAATGTACCTTAATCATATCATTGGCAATCATTATTATCTATCTTATATATAATAAATAATTTAACATATTATATTCCTATACAGTAAAGATGAAGTTATTATGTATTGTATGTAGCAATATCGTAAAAAATATGTATGCTTCTTACAATATAATTTGGAAGGATCCCATTATATGTGTTTTAAAATTGTGGAAGATCATTGAAGGATAAGATAAAAGTTATTGTATTGTATTTTTTTAAAATGATTGCTTTAACATTTAGTAATACATGCTATAATTGCATCTTTGTATGTGCAAATTGTAGGTATTGTCATGAAAAATGGTTCTTCGTTCTGAATTACATTGTTTTCTAGTATTTATTCAATCTCGTTAGTGAAGATTTTGAAGTGTTCATGTCTATGTGGAATTATTATAAGTTACTGGTGATTTAAGTTCCTCTGATAAATAATGTCACATGCAATAATACTATTATTGATTTTGTTGTTCTTTAGAAATATGGTAAATTCATAAATGAAACATGTAGTTTTCAAGATGTCATTTCAAATATTTTTAAAGCTAAGATTGCACTTATACTCTATAAGTCAAATCATATTTTCAGATATATTTTGGCAGTTGAATTTATCTGTTTTGAAAAATTCACTTGGATATTTGTTTTAATTTTTTCTTTTATAAGAACATCAATGTGTAATATATAAATTTCTTATGATTTATTCAGTAGGTTATATGTTAATTATGTAACTATACAATCATTAGTATGTGTGCATATTTGCCTATCTACCTTTAAAGTTATTATAAAACAATGTTATCGAGATTACCATAATTTTTTTTGTTCCCAACATATTCTGACATTTATTTCTTCCCTACATAAAAAGTATGAAATTTGGTATTATTAAAATACTAATTTCTAAAGCTCATTTTGGGAGCTAATTCCGCAATAAAAAAAATTAACATGAATAGTGTTAGATTCAAAGAAACGGTGAGAGGGTTCTGTGAGTAGATCTCTAAAACAATTTGCATGAACTGGATTAATATATATTAATGACAAAAATCCAAAATTACACAGGAACAAAGCACAAGAGAATACAATAGAGATAGAGTAATCTTGATCTCGAGTAAAAAAGTCAGCATGCACATGACGAATAATTGTCTTGACTTTTTCTTTTATATTGATCATCCCGCTCCAACTATCCCGTGTATCTATAGTGCATTGACGTGTATTGCTCTGGAGATTTTGGAATGTTATGTAAGTTATTGAACGCGAGTTGGTCGGGTCTTGGTTGTTATCCGTACACTTGGAGCTCATTTACCTCGGGGTACGAGGTAGCCCTTTGGGCCGGAATAGCTGGGCTTCGCCAATGGATTGCATCTTCATTTTAAATTTAGTATATTTCTTTGAGCCTTTTTGGGCCGGATTTATGTGATAAATCCTGCTTCAGTAGTTACCCCCAAACCATTAAGCAACATGTGGTCGGTTTTAATGGGTGGAGACAATAAAATCACTACTCCACTCTCGTTTGTTGGATGAATAATGATTACCTTTGATCGTGCAGCTTGAGATCAAGGATGCTGAACCTCCTTTCCCGCTCGGAATTTCTTTGAAGAAATATCGTTTTTTGAGCTTGATTTATGGCTTGGATAAGAAGAAGCATTGAGTAATGATTTCTTCTAGAGGTGGATGTTGCTTGTTCCTCGGGGAACGAGTTTATCGAGGTTAGTAAGTCTGTATAAATGTGTCTCTTGTTTTTTTTTGACGCACTTCCCAAGGAGGTATCTCATCCTTTCTTTATATAGACTGCTTAGTTCATCCTTCTCTCACATTTCTTTTTCTTCTCTCAGAAACAATCTGTTACTATTCTTTTTTAGAAAACATGACTTTCGAGAGAATGAACATTATGGGTATTATCCTCGCTCATCGTTTTCCATCCACTACTTATTGCTATTTTTCCGCAGTCACCAGATTCGGTTGAGAAATTACAGTAAGCATGCCCAAAGCTCATGAGTTCCCAGAATCGATTTGACTGGAGTTATGTGGTGCTTAGACCACATACTTCGATGCATGTTGCCTAGTGTTTCTGGTTCCGTGATTCCTGCTTAAGACATTAAGCTACCTTCGTCTCGTCTTTCCTCAGATTGTTGGAACTCTGTTTTTAAAGAGAAATATAAGGCTGACTTTTTTTCCGGTGGTTTTCTCGGCCAAACTGGTGGTCATTCCGATCATTTCATCAGCTTGTTGTAAAGCTTGTAATAAGTACTACAACTTTGTATATTCAGACTCTAAAAACAGATCAAAATTGAATGAGAAAAGATTCAAAGAAGTAGGCAAGTCTGTGTGATAAAAACACAGCAAATTTGACAAAGTGTCAAAACAATGACAAGTCCAACATCGGACAACACAAGCATCACAGAGGTGTATATATATGCTATCCTGTACCATGGCTTAAATGGCTTAGAGAGAGGGAGGACAAGTGAAATGTTAAGTCTGAGAGAGTTGATAGGTCCCAGTATTTACCACTTTGAGACCATGTTATAGGCCTTATTTGACTTCGGAGGCTATTAGTTGTTAGGATGTGTTTTAAATTTTTTCCAGGTCCAGGTACATTTTGGAGCATTGTGGAGATTATGAGGCTTTCTAGAGCTCATAGAAAGAGGAACCCCGTAGCTGGTCAAATTCTGCAAAGTACGTGTTAAGATAGAGTATTGTGTCGATTGACAACACACTCTTGTCATAGATCGACAGTCGATGCAAGAACTCCAACTCGCAAAGTAGCCAACTTGAAGCCCAAGTCACATAAATTATGCCCCTTGGATGTGTTTTACCAAGTTTATATGGTCTTTGCTAGTGTTTTATGCAAAGGAAGATTGTTTTGCAAGCTTTCATACTTTTCATAACAAACATAGTAGTTTAGGTTTTTTGGGAGAAAATCAAGACTTCTTCAAGCTTTGTATTGGAACCCCACCTTTATCGTTATTCTTTATCTTATGCATTATTTCATGTTTATGATTATGTTCTGCTTAGCTATGTCTGGAGTAGTCACCTTGTTAGTTTTAGGGTTTATTAAAGGTTTTGATTAATTACCCAAACAATATAATTTCTAGGGTGATTATTAGATCTATCATCAGATTTGTATTTTTTTTGTTTGTGTTCTTAATTAGCTACCTAGAACCATGATATTAGGATATTGATAATTGTGTGATTGCGTGATCGATACTTGAAATATCTCTGATGAGCCTAAGTTAATAGGAACAATCGAGAGAATGGTCTAGTTATTCTAAGTGAACCAATCGAATCTGATCGTTTAATGCTTTACTAAGAAATCCATCGATCGATTTTGTTTGCATACCATCGATCCATGGGCATTCCGAGTTTGCAAATGAAAGTTGTAGACTTTGAGCCTTAGCCATAGGATAGATATAACTTAAAATATTTTTACTAATTGAATTCGTATCTACGATAGAAAACCCCTTCGCTTCTATCCATTATAATTCACTACTGAAAACCCTAGATCTAGCTATTTTTCTTATTTTTTTACAAACAATAATTTCCCTTTACTTGTTTTAAAGTCTTATTAATTGCCTAACTTATCTGAGTTGATTACCGATTCTATTATGTGTCCTCGTTCTCTATGGATTTGAACCCTATGTACTACATCTGAACATTTTAGTTGAAAGAGTAATCAGTAGTTCTAGGATAATTTGAGTATGTATCAATTTCAAAAAGAAAAAGAATCAAGTGTCGACTGTGTAGCAACATATTCTGGGAATTCTCAATAATTTTCTACTAAGCTTGCTTCATAAAAAGTACTCAAAGTTCCTTCGGATCAATCCTGCGGAAACAATAAATTTTTTGATTAAGTTTAATCTCGATAATAAAGCTCATCGCAGATAGGTTTCTGATATAAAACTCGACAACACTTTGTGAAATAACTTTCATAAAATTAAACTCGACAAAACTTTGAGGAATAACTTTCATAAATTAAGCTCGACAACCATTTTACAAACAGCTTTGGTAAAATTAAACTCGACAATATTTTACGAGACATCATTCGAGATAGTATTTCATGATACAACTTTCGTAGAATAAATTTGAAAGCATCTACAACACGACTCTCATAAATAAAAAATATCTCACAAAAAAACTCTCGGAGAATCAAGCTGCAATCTTCTTCTCTAAGCATGATAGGATATCTAAAGAAGTCAAGCATATGGGCCTTAAATATCTATCACTGAAGCAAGATGTCAAAAGAGAAAAATTTGTCACTAAACATATAGGCACTGAACTTATGGTTGCAGCCATATTTACAAAAGCTTTACCTCCAAAAATGTTGAAAGAATGGGTCTTGAGGATAGCGCTTAATTATGTTGTTTGTACGATTAGCCTACTATTATTTGAGCTCCTTATGACTTTTACATCCTTTATATATTCTGTTTCCAATGTGCACACACATTATTGTTGATTGGATTTCCGATAACATAATGAGTCTTTATTTAAAGACATTAAAGGGACCATTACGCTACTCCTACATAAGTTTATGGTCTAACTATGAAGGTGGTCAATGCAGTAGTACATGGAAGGGGTCATGTTGCATAATGATATGCGACCGTCATGACTCTCATTGATTACTAGATTTGACAAGAGACTTATGATTGCCAAATGAAAAATAAAGTTATAGCATATTTTGTCGGCCTTATGAGTCGCGATCAGTGATGAAATTATGAGTCGTTGATAGACCTGCTTTCTTGAGACCAGATGGCATCACCTTCTAACAGTAGTGCCGCGATTAGTGATGAAAGTCGTTTTCTCACGGTCATCTGGGTTCATCATTATCTGATTGTACCCGGACAAAACATCCATGAATGATAAGATCTTGTTTCTTGCTTTTGCTTCTACTAGACGATCGATGTGCGACAAGAAAAAACTATATTTCAGACATTATTTGTTGAGATCGGTAAATCCACGCATATTCGCCACTTTCCCTTTTTCTTTTTGACCATCATAGGATTAGCAATCAAGTCAGGATACCTGACCTCTATTATCGATCCGAGTTTTAAGAGTCTTTCAACTTCATCGTTGACTGAAGTGGCGCGTTCTGGCCCTAACTTTTGTCTCCATTGTTTGACTGGTTTGAAAGTTGGGTACATATTAAGTTTGTGACATTTTATGTTGATGTCAATACCTGGCATATCCTTTGCATCCCAGGCAAACTTGTGAAGGTTCTCCTTTATATATGTTATGAGCTCCATTTTCAACGGTTCACAGAGGTTAGCGCCAATATTGACGCAGCGCTCGGGGAACTCATCGTCTAGGCATACCAAAATCATAGGTTCGCAATTCAGCCCGCGTTTTTCTTCTAAGGCCTAAGCTTTCTGCTGTCAGCAATGGATTTTTGTTTGTTCTTGTTATGAGGTGCCTTCGTCGGAAATCAACTTCCTTCTCTTTTTCAAAGAAGTCTCCTTTGTGCAATGTTTTTCGTTTTAATTCCGCGACGAACAAATTTGCGATACATTCCAATCTCCCTAGATTGTGTCGTTTCTTTTTGGATTTGGAAACTTAAGCATGTGCAGTATGTTGACAGAATAGCTTGCATGGAGTTTAGCCAAGGAGTGCCTATCATTGCATTGTATGATGTACGGCAATCAATGACCAAAAATTCCACTACCTTGGTACTACTTTTAGCTTTAACTGCGAGGTTAATTGAGCGAGGGTTATATTAGTTTCCCTTAAGAATCCCACTATTGGGCTCAAACTTTCAGTGATTTCAGATAGTTTTACTTTTTTCACTCGAGGGTACAGTTGAAGATGATATCTGCCGAGCTTCCCGTGTTGAATTATATTCCTGCAACGTCGATATATCGAATTTTCAGTTCAATGACCAGGAGATCATTGCAGGATTTATCCAGATCATATGTTGCCCTATTTTTGAAGGCATATGATATCGGTGCCTGCTTTGTCAACATATCATCTTTTTCTGTTCGGTGATTTAGAGTTAGAGAATCTGACCCCCCCCCTCTCTTTCTAGCGCCAAATTGTGGGACCCAAAATTTGCCACTGTCAATTTTAGTTAAAGGAGGAAAGCCACGATTCTCGACTTTCCCTGGGGAACTGGATTCCCTGCGTAAACACACGAATAAGAAAAAGTGGTCAATATCAAGATATCGTAAGAGATTTCACAGAGACGTTTTTATTGATTAATATAAAGCTGTAGTTTACAAAGTTTCAGAAAAAAAAGGATGGATGGAAATTCGTCAACAATGGAGAACAAGAGAGCAGAGTAAGTAAAACATTCTAAGTATTTTACTCACTAATCTAGTCGCCTAAGTCCTAGATGTCTAAGGCTCACAGCAATTTCCTAAGGTCTAATTTTTCGGATCCTCTTTTCTGCTCGACTTGGCTTTTCTTATATATGGCTTCTAGATCGGTCGTCTTTCCTTTTATGCCTCTGATTCTAGTTTATATCTTTGCGGAAATCTTCCTTATCCTCGCGATTTTCTTGATTATCATGGAAACTTGAAATTTATATTCTTCTTCATTTTCTTCTATGGAAATCAAGCGAACCATCATTTTAGTTCGGGCTTATTCTCATCTAAAATTTTAGTGGGCTTTTACTGCATTTTAGACCTTCTCGGATCATCTTTTGACTTAAACGTTTTTACGATTTCTTTTGGGGAAATCACCTTTCATATAATACCGTGCCCATACCGTTGGTTCCATGAGATAGTAAAACCAATCATATAGTCGGGATAACAATGGTGTCGAGTTAACTGTTACTGTTTTATATGAGTGGTTTGAAATTTTACGAGAAAACACGTCTTTGCTAATTTTTACGTAAAATTTCACCATTAACTCTGATCAAGGAGAAACAAGAGATAGTTTGGTCAAGACTCGAAGGGACGAGAAGCGAGGGTGAGACGAGTGGAGGCGTCGTGGTCGTTTGCTGACGACGTGGCGAAGAAGAGGCATGGTTGCCTGCTGGCGACGAGCCGTCGAAGAGGCCTGATCGCCTGTTGGCGACAAGGCGTGGAGGATGTGGACGAGAGAGCATGGTCTCAGCCTGTCCGCGATGTTCATAGCCCTCGTATACTTAATGTTGCTCTGAAGCCTATCCCTAAAGACATTCTGAAGTTATTTTGAACGAGTTTCTTGAAGGATAGCATAGCAATCTTGGACGTTGATTTCGAGATTACCGATTTGACCCCAACAGTTTCTAGTTATTATTCTAGAAGCCAAGGCAATGTAAATGATACAATAAATCACCTAGAAATTCTATATTTCAGAATTTCATTCAAGACCCTAGAAAATCCTTGAATCTAATAGAAAATATACTCAGACATGATAGATGAAGACATAATCATAGAAAGAATATATATTATTAGAAATCAATAGAAAGTTCAAAAAAGTTCAAGAAGGCTGGAGGATTTCTTATCTTCTCTCCTAACCTAAAAATAAAACCTAAAATAAAAGCATAGTCTAAACAATGGCTTACATGATATATATATATATATGGCTAAGTCACGTCCTCAGTCTTCTGTGAATAAGTGAAACTTTAGGGAAAAATTGCATTCTTGTAACTTCATTTAAAATACGTCAGTTTACTGATTTGTAGGAATGTCAATCGTCACCCAAGGTGGTGTCGTTCGACACTCCTTGGATCTCTTGAATTCTCAATAGCTTTCTGCTCACACGTTACAGACCACTATTTAGTAAAATGATCATAACCGTTTCTCTCGGACTCTGATTGACCTCAGACTAGTGCCATTGGGAAAGCTAACTCGGAGATTTATCTTGTGTTAAAAGATGAGCTTAATCTCTATGTATAAAGGCCCCCTTCCATAATTAAAATTCCTACACATTTGCACATCTCTGCACCTCAAATAGTTCTCAATCTCAAAAGTTTTCCAAAACATACCTAGACCTTAAAAGGACTCTAAAACAGACTCCCAACACATATAATAGGACTCTAAAAGATTACTTATACTATGGCCTAAAATGGTAAAACCTTGTTATATTTAGTATTCTCATTATAATATAAATAAATTCAAACATTGTTCTACTATTGAAAGGTATTCTCTTCGATTAACCAGCAACATAACTTATACATTTTTGTCTACTTTGAATCTAGTCAAGAAAACACTCAGCTTATTCGAAATAGATTTACTAAGAAAATGGAAAATCAAATTAACAAATCCTGGATTGTATAACTTGATATTGGATCTTTTGGTTGATTCTCAGGTTAAGTGTTTAAATAATTTATAGTTCTTTACTATATATATCATTATTTTATTAGAATAATTTGGTATAGTGTACAAATGCATGTTTTTTATATATATTTTTTGTAAAAATATCTATTTAAGGGGAAGAAAGTTTCAGAAACTATTCCGAATGTGTTTTATATTTGTCGATGACTTTCGATAAAACAATTGGTAGTCTATAAAGATTTCAAGATAAAGACAAATGTTAGTAGAACGAGGACAACCAATAATATAAGTTAAGGTTTTTAAAATAGTTATAATCTTTGTGTTTATTTAATGACAATTTTATTTCAAATGTTATTGGCATGGCAGTTAGTTGTGTACTAATCAAATTTGTTGTGAATTCGCAAACAGAGAAAAAAGTCTTGGCTTTTATGAGTTTTTTCTATTAAAGATGAGAGGCGGATAGTCATTGTCACTGTAAAATACTACATATATATAATATAAATTGTCATAACATATTTGTAATACATAGTGAACATAGAATTGAATGCCAAGTAGTAGGTGATGTTGTCATTCAGTTTGAGCGCGAACGAGTTCGTATTCAACATCTTGAAATCTGTTTATTACGATTTTGGCATATTAATCAATTACTGGATAGTATTCTTTATTTTTTAGTTATTTGGTTAAATTATCAATAACTGTCATTAATGTATATTATTAGATTTACCTTCAAGTTTAGTTATTTTTACAGGTTTTGACGAATACAACCTGGTGGAACCATGATATATCTGAAGTTAATGAGATACAAGATATGTTTTATCCTTATTATTTAACTATATAAAAAAAAATTATTTAATTTATTTAACTAATGATTTAACCTTAGGTTCCTCTTCGTAATTGAATCGGATGAACACTCATTGAACATTGGTAAAGGTGGTGATGGAAACTAAACTATCGTCAATGTTATGTTGAATATCTCTTTGTTAAAATTATATCAAACAATTAATTTGATATTTTAATGTCATCATAATTCGATAATATTATTATTATATTTTTTTCCACCATGTTATATATGACCGTTTCACTACTACATATTTGAAAAATGGCTACACACTTAAATGATATATTAACATAAGAGAATATACTTAACTGTGAGAAATCATAATAATGTGAACTTTAATTTGTTAATCGTATTACATCGTTCACCTAGTAATTATATATTTCAGTTATATATATATATATGTGTGTGTGTATGTGTTCTCAGATCAAAAAAAAGAACAAATAGATGTATCCAATCTTTAAATATTACACATATTTTTAAATTGATTAATTGTAGACTCTAGAGATATGCTATTATTATATAACTTTGTTTTAATTGTTACTTAGTCATAGATTTTAATGTTTTTAGATTTGGATATAATTTTGATAAAATAATAATAATATTAATTTCATGAAAATTTCAAAGCCAAAATACTAAATGTTCTAAATAGTTTGCTCACAGTTAAAAACTATAAAAATCTATAAATTTATAAGTTATATGTAAAATATAATTTAAAAAAAAGATTTAATACTATAAAAAATTATGACTATAAAAAAACTTACAATACTTACCAATTAATCTTTGAACTAGAACAGAGTATTCAATTTTTTTTCTGGTCCAAGATTCTGAATCTGATCTCTAATCTGTAATTATGCTCAAAAGAAAAAAACACAGCAGGCAATAACATAGTCAAAAATAATTAATTTATTTCCTAAATCCCAATCCCAATCCAAATTTCAGAGTTTGGTAAAAATCTTCAGTACCACGTGTCTTAATTCTATTTGTTAATCAGATCATAAAAAGTAATAGCCACGTCACCAGCCGCATGCCCTCGTCGTGTCTCCGCTCACTCTACAAAACGTATCCTTCACATTCCAGAACGTAGCATAAAAGCTCTGAAACATACACAAACACACAGAAAGAGAGAGAAAGAGAGAGAGAGAGAGAGAGAAAGATTTGATTATCAGATACAAACCAAAAATGGGGAAGAGAAGAGGAGTCTCCGCCGTGAACGTGTTTTTCGGGTGGCTGAGAAAGCAATCGAAGAAGGTTAAGATAGGTTTAGGGATTGTCATCTCTCTGATCCTCCTTATCTTTCTTAGAATCACCGTCAAGAATCACAACCACTTCTATATTGCCTCCGAGCTCATCCATGCCGCTGGAATCATAATCCTCATCTATAAACTCACCCGCCAAAAGACTTGCTCCGGTAAAACAATCGTGATTCTATTTTTTTTATTAGAGAAGTGAATGGTTATGTTTTATATTGTGGTTTCGCTTTGTTTGGTCTGGCTGATGAATATGTGAAATGGTGTGTAATTCCTTAGGTCTTTCTTTAAAGTCTCAAGAAGTGACAGCAGTGTTTCTTGCTGTGAGGCTGATCTGCAGTATAAACATGGAAGGTGATATCCATACAGTTCTCGATTTCGCCACTTTTGTTTCGACTTTGTGGGTCATTTATATGATTCGGTCAAGCTGAAAGCGTCTTATGTAAAGACTCTAGACAATTTCCACCATTACTATGTGGTAATATGGTTTTGATGTAAAATAATGTGATTTGTCTTTTTGTTTTTTTTCTTGTCTCTCAAGATGATTATAAGTAACATGCTTTTCTCTACTAGCTTGTTCCATCTGCTATCCTGGCTATCTTTATCCACCCGGGTATGAGGTATAGTTACATCAAACCGTTTCATGTGGGCGTTTTGCGTTTACTCTGAATCTGTCTCTGTTCTGCCTCAGCTTCGACTGATGCAGAATGCTCAAGTAAGTCGCTTTTGAGATATCTATGTATTAAAGTTAGCATTTTAAACAAATGATATATAATGGTTTAGGGGTTGAGCATTATCTTCTTGGTCATGTTGGTCTCAACACCATAGATCCAAGTCTTAGCCACTATACTTCCATGTTGGACACTATATACGTTTTAATTGGCTAGAATATCCGGTTTATAAATACAATTATGTAGAGCAACATGTTTAACATATTTCTCGAACAATTATTTCAGATCATAGAGCCTTTCACAGCTCATTACGTGTTTGCGCTAGGTATCGCTAGATTCTTAGCATGCGCACATTGGCTTATCCAGGTAACGTTGTAAGACTCTTTCATAAACATGATTATTAAGTTGAAGAGACTAATGGTCTGAAGATGTAGGTCTTTGAGACTCGTGGAAGTTACCTATGGTTGATCGGCAATGGTTACTTTTGGTTACCAGTGGCTTTCTTAGCCGAGATGGTTCAAACCTTTATCCTCGCTGACTTCTGCTACTACTATGTCAAAAGGTAATCACAGACTTTGTGGACCTGGTTCACAAATAATTATATTTCTTGTAAATATTTTGGTGACTTAGCGATGTTGATGATGTGTTTTAATATATGTTGCAGTGCTATGGAGGGTCAGCTCGTACTGAAGATGCCCGTTTAGATCGGTACAGATGAACACCGATACATTTTGTTGTTTTTTTGTCAACTTAAGCTACCTGTAACCAAAGTAGACGCTCAAAATAATCTAGACAGGGTTCTTTCTTCATTTCCCTACTTTCTTTTTTTGTTTCACAATACTTTTGAGTATCAAAAAATAGCCTAGAATGGTCTTTTTCGCGTTCAAGTGTTTGAAACTAATCATAGTGTGTCGAAGAGCTAGAGATCTTTTCTTTAAAGCATCCTTTTGGATGTACCGAAACCAGGTGGATAAATAAGAACCGCCCTCCCTTCGCCGCCATCAAAATTCGTATCCCAACTTACACAAAATAACTTTTAACGTTTGTTTTGTTTTAAAAGTAACGAGGGGAACGTGTATTCTCTTATTAATAATCGATATAGAGGTTCTCTTTATATAGGGGTTATAAATAAACCGTCATAAGATAAATGAAAGATAACAATTTCTAAACCAACAAGGAAAAGGAAAACCAAAGACTATAGAGAAAAGGAAAACATGGCCGACTTTCTCTCTTTTCATGGGCCGGTCGATTGGTCTTGGTCGGGCCAAGGTTATGGATCGTCCATCACATGATTTATAACACTCTCCCTTGGACGCCATAACCTTCAGGGTTAATGATATGCTAACATGTTGCCTCGTTAAAACCTTACTAGTAAAACCTTTTTAGGATAAAACCAGAGTAAGGAAAAAGAGTACAACCATATCATTCCCCTGATGAATGCATCACTGAAGGTCTTTCAGTCTATGCATACCAATCTGATGTATGAGCTTCTTTAACGTCGAGGTCGGTAATGCCTTAGTGAATAGGTCGCATGAATTGTCACTGGAACGTACTTGAACCACTTGGACCTCTCCGGCTTTCTGTAACTCGTGGGTGAAGAAGAACTTGGGCAAAATATGCTTCGTCCTATCTCCTTTGATGTAGCCGTCCTTGAGCTGAGCAATGCATGCTGCATTGTCCTCATACATCACGGTTGGTTCCTTGTCTTCAGACATACCACAATCAGCTCGGACATGTTGAGTCATCGACCTCAACCATACACACTCGCAGCTGGCTTCATGAATGGCCAAGATTTCCGAATGGTTGGATGATGTGGCCGAGATGTCTGCTTCATGGAACGCCATGATATGGCCGTACCTCCATGTGTGAAAACATAACTTGTTTGTGATCTTGCATTGTGTGGATCAGATAGATAACCTGCATCAGCAAAACCAACTAAACCTTCTTTGTTATGGTTAGTATAAAACAAACCTAAATCTTTAGTTCCTTTTAAATAACGAAGAACATGTTTAATCCCGTCCCAGTGCCTTTTGGTCGGACAAGAGCTAAACCTAGATAGTAGGTTCACGGCAAAGGATATATCAGGCCGTGTGTGAGTTGCCAAATACATTAATGCTCCTATGGCACTGAGATATGGCACTTCGGGACCAAGGACATCCTCACCGTCCATCTTGGGACGAAATGGGTCAGTGTCCAGACCGAGGGACCTCACGACCATAGGGCTAGATAATGGGTGAGACTCGGCCATATTAAATCTCTTGAGTACCTTTTTGTATATGCCATTTGATGCACAAGGATTCTATCATTTATGTACTCAAGTTGTAATCCCAAACAAAATTTCGTTTTGCCTAGGTCTTTCATTTCGAATTCTTTCTTTAGATATTCAACTGTTTGGGCGATCTCTCCAGAGGTTCCTATGATGTTTAAATCATCAACATACACTGCTATAATCACAAAGCCCTTATTTTCGAATTTCTTTATGAATATGCATGGACTGATTGGATCATTTCTATATCCTTCTTTCACTAGGTACTCACTTAATCTATTGTACCACATCCGGCCGGATTGTTTCAGTCCATATAGTGATTTGTTCAACTTTATGCAGTGTTGATCTCGAGAGCTCTCTTTGTTTTTCAATTCAATACCCTCTGGGATCTTCATATAGATGTCATTATCCAGTGGACCATATAAGTATGCGGTTACAACATCCATTAACCGCAAATCTAAGTTTTCTCTTATGGCCAGACTTATCAGGAATCTAAAAGTAGTTGCATCCACCACAGGGGAATATGTTTCCTCATAATCGATTCCTGGTCTTTGTGAGAATCCTTGTGCAACGAGTCGTGCTTTATATCTCACAACCTCGCCATGTTCATTTCTTTTCCTCACAAAGACCCATTTGTGTCCAACTGGTTTCACATCATATGGTGTTCGGATTATAGGACCGAAAACACTTCTTTTCTTTAATGAATTTAACTCCACGTTTATGGCTTCTTTCCACTTAAGCCAATCTGATCTTTGCATGCATTCATATATAGACGTGGGTTCATGATCCTCATTATCCATAAGTTCAAGTGCTACTTTATATGCAAATATATCATTGATGTCGACATCTTTTCTATTCCATTTCATTCCAGACAAGACATAATTTATCGAGATCTCATTATTATCTGGACCATCAGTACCATGAAGCAAGGCGTCCCGAGCATCATTGTTTGGTACGTCCGGACCATCGACCACGTCCAAATACTTTGGGTCGGGTGCGGCCACATCTCGGGTAAGATCGGCCGCGTCCATGTCTGGGGTTCCAATCTCGGTTCTTGCACCTTTCTTTTCCGAGGTTGTTTATCTTTGGAACCAATTGGTCTACCACGTTTGAGACGTTGCTATAGACTCAGTAGCCACTTGACTGTGTCCCTCTTGGACATCTATTTTGATTGGTGCATTAGCAGCTGGTATATGTGACTTAGTCACTCTATTTGGGTCAGCAAAGGAATCTGGCAATTGGTTAGCTAGCTTTTGTAAATGTATTATTTTCTGGACCTCAAGATCACACACTTGAGTCTGAGGATCTTGCCATGTTAAGGATGTTTGATTCCATGAAATTTCTTTTACCAGCTTTTGATCTCCCCCTAATGTTGGAAGTTCAGATTCATTGAAATGACAATCCGCATACCTGGCCTTAAATAAATCACCCGTAGTTGGCTCAAGGTATTTTATAATCGTGGGGGAATCAAATCCAACATATATCCCCATCCTCCTTTGAGGTCCCATCTTTGTTCTCTGTGGTGGAGCAATTGGAACATAAACGGAACAACCAAACGTTTTGAGATGGGAGATGTCTGGCTCTCGACCCGTTAGTAATTGTGATGGGGAATATTTGTGTTCACTAGATGGCCTGATGCGTATAAGCTCGGCTGCATGAAGGACCGCATGTCCCCATGCTGAAACTGGAAGTCTCGACCTCATGAGTAATGGTCGAGCTATGAGCTGTATGCGTTTTATAAATGATTCGGCTAAACCGTTCTGTGTATGTACATGTGCCACGGAGTGTTCCACAGTCACCCCATGGACATACAAGTAATCATTAAACGCTTGAGAAGTAAATTCACCAGCATTATCAAGACGTATAGTCTTCAAAGGAAAATCTGGAAAATGATGCTCTCAATCGAATTATCTGCCCAAGCAATCTTGCAAATGCCAAGTTGCGGGTCGATAGGAGACAAACATGCGACCATCTGGTCGATGCATCAATTAGGACCATGAAATATCGAAATGTCCCACAAGGTGGGTGAATTGGTCCACAAATGTCTCCTTGTATTCTTTCCAGAAAGTTTATTGTTTCCTTTGTCACCTTAACTGGTGATGGCCTAACGATTAGTTTCCCTTGTGAACATGCTACACATGTTAAGTGTTTAGGGATGATTCGTTTTTCTTTAAGTGTATGGCCACTGGTGTTTGAGATCAGTTTACGCATCATGGGCGAACCGGGATGGCCAAGCCGGTCATGCCATAAAGTGAAATTTTCGATGGTTGTTTTACTAAATGTAGCATTGGCCTCGATCATACTGACTTTATATATAAACCATTCAATCATAGAAATGAAAAAACATAGAAATGACAACATATAAATGAAAACACCAAATCAAATATCAAAGCAAGTAACAAGCAAAGAACACATTAGGGTTTATGATGTCGAATCAATTGGATTCTTTTAAAAAATCAAATGTTTCATATTCTGATAGATCACCTTTGTCATGGTCGAAATCTTCTTCAACATCTTTGTAGACCATATGGGCTTCAGGGTTCTTTCCCTTCAAATTCTCTTGATAGAGATCACAAAGATGTTTAGGAGTTCTAAAATGTCTTTGCCCAATGGTTTACTCATCCCACACCTATGGCACACTGATTTGTTGCTTGTGGTCGGACCATGTGGTTTAAGAAATGATACCACGGCCTCTATCTCGACTATCTGGACCACGGCAGTAACTCGGCCTGTCTCGACCATAATGGTCTCTGTTATCTCGACCATAGTGGTTTCCTCGCCCGCGGCCAAACGAACCTTGACCGCGGCCACGCCCATGCCATTTTCCACGACTGCGGCCGTGTTGGCCATTAGATTGGACGTGATAAGCCTCTTTCTTGGCTTCAGTGGCTGCGTGTGATTCAGGTAATGGTGTGGATCCTGGAGGTCTCATCTCACTGTTTCTCATTAGTAACTCATTGTTTTGCTCAGCAAGTAGCAAACAATAGATAAGATTAACATAAGTCGTGAAGCCTTTCTCACGATATTGTTGTTGTAATAACACATTGCTTGTGTGGAAAGTGGAAAAGGTTTTCTCAAGCATATCCTTATCCGAAATGGTCTCTCCACACAGTTTCAATTTTGAAACAATCTTAAACAGTGCTGAATTGTATTCGTCCACGGACTTAAAGTCCTGGATCCTGAGATTTTTCCAATCATATAGAGCCTTTGGTAAGATCACCGTTCTTTGGTGATCATATCTGCTTTTCAGCTCTGTCCAAAGGTCTAGAGGATTTTCAATTGTTAGGTATTGGTCTTTGAGACTCTCCAACAAATGATGGCATATTATTAAGATGGCTATGTATCGATCTTTCTCACTGACATTATTGTCATCTATGATACTTTCACCGAGCCCTTTAGATTTTAGGATGATCTTGGTATCAAGCGCCCATTGAAGGTAATTATCTCTTAAGATATTTAGGGCAGAATATTCTAAATTATTGATTTTCGACATCTGGAATCATATGATTCTAGATTTTAGAATTCAGAAGTGTTCATGTTCATACAAGACAATCAGTTCAAACGATTATGCATGATATCCTATATCAACGGTTTCTATATGCAATCAATCTATTCATTATGCAATCAATATAAGCCAAGCAAATATGCAATGAAGCCTCTCGGCCAAAACATGTTTTTATCAACCTAGCATAAGGGTTTCTAAGTGTAATTGCAATCAAGACAATGTTCAATTCAGTTATGGATGATGCATTGCCATTCGGCTAGTGTGTGTATGATGCAAGTCTTAACCTCAATTCAAATCAATCATACTAACAACCTAACGGATCATGCAATCTATCAACCTAACAAGTTGTATGGTCGGAATAATCTAGCAACCTATTGGGTCATGTTTATCAACCTATGGATCATGAGGTCAGATCAAGTTTAAACCTATTATCCGGTTTCTATGTTATCAATTGATTTCATTAACAATCTTAACAAGTAGTTTCTAGGTGATCAAGCAATCAATTTTAATAGACAATCAATCTAGCAACAATCTTAACTTTTCAAAACAATAAGATCAATCAAACAATTTGATTTCAAATTTAGGGTTTTGAATCGTGCATGGTATGCGGCTTGCATCCATGCGGTTTAGTTTTGTTTAGGGTTTAAAGCATATGTAGATTAACAACCTAACACCCGGTTTCATATGTGATTATATTTAAACAATCAATCAAACAAGCGAAACAACCAATGGATGTGAGTCCTATATGATCAGGGTTATGTTCGCTATCCTTATCCATCAACCTAGCAAAGATCTAGTTTCGGATTTGTTAAATTAGGTTTAGGGGTTTTACCGTGAACCTCTAGTCGGGTTGAATGGACCACCGAGATTAGGAGGATCGCGAGCTGGAACAAGCTTGATGCTATTGGGTTGTGACCTTGGTGCTATCAGATTGTGGGTTTGATTGCTATCGGATGGGAGCTGGTTGCTATCGGGTTGATGAGCTGGTCGCTATCGGGTGATGAGCTGATCGTGTATCAGATCGCCTAGGTTTGTATCGGATCGTAGAGAGAGAAAGAGATCATGTGCTTTTGTTGCAGAAGCTTGGATTGATTGTTGATCACGAGATTAGGGTTAGGGTTCTTCGACGACTAGGTTTTAGGTTTATGGGAATCGGATTTAGCTTAGGGTTTAGAGAGACAAATCGTGCTGATAACGTGTTGTAAAAGTAATGAGGGGAATGTGTATTCTCTTATTCATAATCGACATAGAGGTTCCCTTTATATAGGGGTTACAAATAGACTGTCATAAGATAAATGGAAAGATAACAATTCCTAAACCAACAAGGAAAAAGAAAACCAAAGACTATAGAGAAAAAGAAAACATGGCCGACTTTCTCTCTCTTCATGGGCCGGTCGATTGGTCTTGGTCGGGCCAAGGTTATGGATTGTCCATCACATGATTTATAACATGTTTAATATATTTTAATCGTCAACTTTTTTAAAATGTCCATTTTAAATCTCAGTTTTCAAAAAATTATCTACTTTAAACTTCAATGACCAAGCCGTTTTAGATATTCATCGTTACTGTTGACAAAAAAAAAGATATTTATCGTTACTATAAATATTTTCTTAAACCTTTATAAAACATAGTAAAAACATGAACTAAAAAGAAAAAAATTGCAATTAACTTAATGGTTTAGTGGTTTTTTATAAGAAGTAACTAAGTAAAAGAAATTAGATTATTTCGGTCTCAAAGAGAAAAATCCGTTAGAAATTCAGCTCTTTCATAACAAAAAATATGAATTTTGTTCAAGCCATTTAAATCACTAACTTTTAAAAATTATTCATTTTAAACATTAGTTTTTGTTGACCAAGCTATTTTAAATACATGAAAGTCAACTGTTAAATCGATTTAAGATTTAATTTTCGTGGATATGAAACCGTTTGGTAACAAAAACTGAAGTTTTTTAAATAGAGTTTATTTTTTTTAAAAAAAATAAAGATTAAAATGACTAAACAAAAATTGAAGGTTATTTTGGTCTTTTATGTAAGTTACAGATATTTTTTGTTAGTTTCTCTATATTAAGGCTTTGAAACTCCTATCCCTCAAAAATAAAGTTTGAAACTCCAAAATTTATAGAACTTGATTAATTTGGTTTATTGATGGTTTATTGTTTTGTGATCAAAGTGTAAACCTTATAAGTGAAAAATTACCATAAATTGAATATCTAGATCTGTGGATCAGTGGTCAAGATTTAAAGGATTCTATACTATATATGAAGTTCAATTTTAGATGAAGCGTAATTTCTTGAAAATTATATTATGTAAGCTCTTAGAGGTTTCAAAGTGTTGTAGGCAAAGTCGTTCATCGTGATCGTATGTATGCTGCAAAGTGATGTATTCTATCATATATAATATAAAATAAATATTACATGCTGATGTAATTGACAATTTGACCAGTATTAAAAAATAATATATATATATATATATATATATATATATATATTATGTAAGTTCTTAGAGGTTTCAAAGTGTTGTAGGCAAAGTCGTTCATCGTGATCGTATGTATGCTGCAAAGTGATGTATTCTATCATATATATATAAAATAAATATTATCTGCTGATGTAATTGACAATTTGACCAGTATTAAAAAATAATATATATATATATATATATATATATATATATATATATATATATATATATATATATATATATTATATATATATATATCCATAAACCCACCTAAAATGAAAGTTGATGAACTAGAGAACTCAAATCCTAGAACCTAACTAAGGGTGGACATTTCAATTTAAATTCAGATTTGGTTTGGTTTGTTTGAGTCTAATAAAATTATAATTGCAGTAAATAAAAATTAGTTTGGTTTGATTTGAGTTCGGTTCGGTTTCATTTGAGTTCGGTTCGTTTCAATCGAAATAGTTTTAAGTTTTATTTTTTCTAGTTTGGTTACAAAAATATAATTTATAAAACATATAAATCAGTATGTGACATTAATTAATACTTTTTTATATTTAAACTTAAAGTTAAACATCACAATAAAAGTGTAGAAGATGTAATCTAATAATTTTATATTATCATTTTTGAACTTAATATAAATATAGAGTTTTTCAAAAACAACTTAAAATTCCAAGTCAAACCTAAAACCTTTTTCATTTCTATTCACCTATGAATTTTCCATACTCTCCCTATGTTTTTGTAATATTTACAAAATTGCCTATCATTTAATTTCTTTATTATTTGAAATTAACATAAAGAAACAAATACACCATAAACATTTCTCTTTATTTAAAACAATGTCATTATCATCAATTTTTCCAACCACCATAAACTCCCATTTTTGAGCTCTTAAAGCTCATGAATTCAATTTTTGTCCACGTTTTCCTCATTCTAAACTAATAAATCTTCATTTCCTCCCAATTTCCATCTAAAAATCTCTTAAAACTTAAATTTTCATAAGCACAAATTTCATATTTTTAATTTTCTTCATTAGTGTAGCGTCAAAAGTGCTTATTTTTGCTCATATTTGGAATTTGGACAGTGGAAAAGGTTGGAAACAAGCTTTACACCGAAAAAAAAAACGAAAAATGTAACTATTTACATGTTTTCGTCATTTTTTCAGATGTTTGCCACGATAGTAGACTGATTTTGTTTGTCTATACATATGTGTAGACTTACGATGCAGTCTACTTGTCAACGCATATGTTAGTTTTACAATTGACCAAATATTTTTTTTTAGTAACGCAGACTTCCCTAGAAGTCTTCGTCTTTTCCTTTGAAAACAAAAACAAAAGGTTAGGTAGACTTACTTGGAAGTCTACGTAAAAGAGGTTAGTTTTGAATTTGACTGAACTTTTGACTTTTCATAATATAATTCATCGGAAGTCTACACTTTGTAGACTGCCCTAGAAGTCTACAAAAGGCCAGGTTTGCACTTGACCAAAAATTTGACTTCGTTGAGTAGGTTAGTTTTTTGTTTGACTAAAAAAATTAAAATTTCCAAAATTAGTTAAATTGTAGACTTTGTATGCAGTATACTAATCTCAGAAAAAAAATATAGAGTGCATATGAAGTTTACTATTTTATTTTCGTCAAACGCAACCCGTCGGATCTGAGAGTATACTTCAGGAGAAGAAAACACATTCGTAGACGTAAAAAATCAAACTTGGTCAATTGCAAAACTAACATTTTTCAAAAATAAAATAAAAGTAGACTGCATATGAACTACTTTGAAAATCAATTCCTAAGTGAATTTTGGCTAATTGCAGAAAAAAAGTAGACTTATTTGACAGTCTACATTAGTAAACTGAAAATACATCTACAATTTTGTAGATAGAATATAGAGTCTATGTAGTATAATATATTAAAAGTGAATTTGTGTATTATTCATTAAGTTTTTTCAGGATTTTTTTGTCTGACAAAGTGTGTTAGTTAATCCTAGTGGTGTTGAATGATTTTGAAATGAAAATATGTTATAATTCCGAAACTATCAAATTTTTGATTTGACTATGTTGTTAGCTAATAAGTGTAGACGTATTTGTAAGTCTACGTTTATAATTTTATCAAACATAAAATATGTTTTCGCTAATTATTTGTAAACTTTCCTTTTGCAGGAAATGGTTCAGTTACCCATTATATAGGAGAATGGGTGGTGAAAGGTTCTTTGTGGGAGTTTGTGCTCAATTATCAGAAGCAAGGAAGATGTTCCTTGTGCATGATGGTTGTACGCATGGTGAACTTCTTGACATAGCACAAGAATATTATGATGTGGACAATAAAATCAAGATGGTGGAGCTAACATATTCCTTACCAGACGTCATTTTACAGTAAATGGCTATGGATACTCCTCCTATGCCATGTCACGAATGATAGACAAGTGCAAAAATTTATCGAGTTATCTAAGACACACTTTGTATGCCTTTGTGTATCAAGCAGTGCCAAGTAGAAGTTGGAGTTGATGATAATGATGATGTGTCTGATGGTGATAATAATATTTTTGCTGATGAAGATACTGATGAAGGGTTGGATGAAAATAGTAATGTTGTTGATGAAGCTCAAGTAACTGTTGATGTTGATGTTGATCTTGACCATGGTGTAAACTACATTGATTACATGAAAGTGTAAATGAGGATTATGACGAGGATGCAAATGAAACGCATTCTGATGGACATAAAGCCGCAATATTTTGGTGCTGAAGTAAAATTGATGTCCTTTAATGACAATATATATGTCGGTCAGAGTTTTGCTAGTAATGATGAGCTTGTTTCAAAGTTGAAGTTGGTGGCTGTGAAATATAAATTTACATTCATAGCATATAAGACAGCGAAAACTCTTTATGTGGCTAAGTGTCGTGTTCAAGGATATGGTTAGAAGGTTAGAGCGAGTGTGAAGCATGGACCAAAGACATTTTAGGTGACAAAATATTTGAAACCTCATACATGTTCACTGGGGGATCGAATGGTTCAATGTAAACATTATACACCGAGATATCTTGCTAGACTATTTATAGATCGAGTTGGGATTAGAGATGGGCTTACACCGAAGCATATCAAAGATTCGATGAAGAACATGTTTGAGAGTTGGTGAGAGGAATATAAGAAGATGGATATGAGATTATGTCTTCTTATTTGCGTCTGATCGAGAAATCGAACCTAGAACTGTCACATGTCTTGAGAAAGATGGTGAAAACAAATTTAAGTATATATTCCTATCTTTTGGAGCTTTGATAGCTGGTTTTAACAATATTAGGAGGGTTATTATGGTGGATGGCACTCATCCATGTGGAAAGTATGAAGGATTTATGTTAATTGCGGCTGCGCAAGACGGTACTTTTCAGTTTTTTTCATTGCAAAAAATGAAGAGATATTTGGTTCTGAAGTACCATATCTAAATGCAAGCAAAGCGCTGATTTACTTTGCAAATTATACATGGCCTGATATATCTTTTGCTATTTTTTTTTTGGCAAAATTCAACTCATCTCCCACACGAATACATTGGAATGAAATTAAACATGTCTTTTGCTACCTTCAATGGGCCATTGATTTAGTTTTTTTCATTCTAAATATTCAAAAGATCAAATGATTTGTTTTGCTGATGCAGAATATCTTTGAGATGCACATAAAGCCTCATCGCAAACATGATAGGTTTTTCACGATCGGAGGCACTGCTATATCTTGGCGTTCTAAGAAACAAATGTTTGTTTCCACCTCTTCAAATCATGTTGAGATTATCACACTCCATGAAACAAGTAGAGAGTGTGTATGGCTGAGATCAGTAAGCCAACACTTATGTTCAAGCAGTGGGATTGACGAACATATGGGGTCAACTATTTTATATGAAAATAATGTGGCATGTGTTACTCAAACGAAAGAAAGATATATCAAACGAAACATATACATTCGAAGTTCATTTCTTACACTCAAGAGCTCGAGAAAAATAAAGAGATTGAAGTAAGATATGTTCGATCATGAGACAATGCAATTGATCTCTTCACAAAATCACTTCATACCTCAGTTTTCAGAAAACATGTCCATAATATTGGAACACGTCATCAGAAGGATCTATGATTGCTTGTTCAAGGGGAGAGCTTACATGGTTATACTCTTTTTACCATATTATGATTTTCCCGCTCGATCTTTCCTAGAAAAGAAGCAACAAAGACGTTAAGCAAGAACGATAATAACACTGGTTATGAACGTGAAGAAAGATGAAAATCATAAAAAAATACATCGTATTTGAAATTCTCGTGTGAATATAATTGAGTGGAGCCCACTATCACTACAAGTT
>CAJHQP010006653.1:0-36936 GCA_905132765.1 Moricandia arvensis | reverse complement strand
ATTAAGATAGAAAATAGGTTATCCTCACTTTTCTTGTATTGACCAATAGAAAAGAGTCACGGGATTGCAATTGGAAAAAAAAAGTGACGTAAAAAGGAGGTGAGATAGAGAGGAAAAGAAATATGAGATGTTGGCTGTAGTAGTTTTAATTCTTTTTTAAAAAAAACATTAGCTTTAGTTCTTACATTGTGTTATAACTGTATATAGTGTAAGAAAATTTAAAATAAAATAAAATTATTTGTTTGAGATTTGAAGTTTAGGTTTTCAAATATTGTTATTGGAGGTGGATTTAGGATATAGGGTTTGAGTTATGAAGTTAATGGTTTAGGTTTAAGATTTATAATTGAGTTTAAAAAATAGAGGTTATGGTGTACATTTGTTTTTAAAAACAAACATAATTTCTTAAAACAATGTATCATGTTTATATACTTTGATATTTTATTTTTTTATAAAAGTTGGTTTAGGGTTTAATGTTTATAAAATGTATAGGGAATGCTGGCTAAATATAAGATATATTGTTTAATGGTTTAGTGTTAGATGTTTATAATATAGAATTTGTAGTTAGAGAAATATGATTTGTGTATAAATGATAAGGAATAAATGTAAATGATAAGATTAAATGTAATAGTTTATAGTTTTGTCTTTAAAGTTTAAGTTTGGGGTTTAGGGTTTGAAGTATGATACATGATTTGAGTTAAGAATAAAATTTGGGGTTTATAAATGTTAAAATTAGTAAATATAAATGTTAAGATTGAATTATTTCAAGTTTATAATTAACGAAAATCTAGTGTTATGATATAAGGTTTGGGGTCTGGGATTTAAAGTAAAACTTAAAGATAAAAGTTTGGAACTAATTTTAATTTTATCCCAATTTTAACCTTCTAATTATATAATTAAAATTATTTAAATAATTAAAACAATTTTAATGAAACCAAATTCTATTCGGAGTATAAAAGTTCTTCTTAATCGGATCTGTAGCCGTGGCTTATCGATAGGCAACTGCGACGACGAGGAAATTTTTTTTACCTTCGAGGCAATCCTCCAACAGCAGATAATCGGTGATTTTTCATCGCAGTCGCTTATTTCTCCATCCCAATTGAACTCCTCTACTTGGTGTCAGGTTATGGGGACAGAAAGATTAAAGGCTGAGCTGTAGTCACGTGGACTGAAATGCAGGCTTAGAGGCTGTCATATTCAATAGCAATTTTACTCTATTTTGTCACTCTGACATATTTATTGATATTCAGAGCATCAGCATTGATTAAAAATGTGTGAGTCTTTTTAAAACAATAAAATATTAATAATTACTAGACATTTATTTTTTCTTTAGTTTTCATTCTTCTAAACCAATAAAGAGTTTACACGTAACAGAGAAGCTCTTACAATTTTTTTGTGAGTCTCCCCACGACCAGACGTCTCTCAGTATTCTAGACTCTCTCTCTTTATTTTGCAATTCTTTTTATTATATTAATGTCGAGAACGGGTCGAGAAACTAAACTACCGCTGCTCATGCTCTCAGGATGGAGCTGTACAGCTGTTGCTTTGTTGCACTCGAGAAAATCAAGGCTTGCCTTCCCTCTTTAGAAAGGTGAGGTTTCTACGTGTACTGGAACAATGGTTCTCTTTTCTCTTCAAGTCTTATCATCTTATGTCTTATATATGTGCATCTCTCTTTATGGCTATGTTGAAAAGGAGGATTAGTGGCAAAAACTATCACTGAATTTAATATTTCATAAAGTTTCATCATGAGGCTCGTACGGTTTGGATGTGGGTTTGTTTTTCGGTGTTCCAGTGTGAAATTCATGACAGAAACAAAAGCTAATTCTACCAAGCTAACCAAAAGAGTTTACGGAATACTAACTAAAGCTCCAGTATTATGTGTATGGCCATTGCTCGGGTCACTAACCTTTAGATTTGCGGAAGCATAATCTCTGCAATGCTGTCTTGTTTTCAAGTCAACTTTGTGTGTAAAGGGCCATTTTGGCTGTTTGTTATTGATCTGGCTTAATATTTCTATTAACAGTGTTTAGTTAGTTCTCAAGAGCACAAAAGAAAAGCTTATATTTAACAAAACTGTTTTCAGAAGATACACTCCTTCATATCTTGAAGTACTTGTACCATTTTGGCTGTTGTGTATTCATATTTTTTTTTTCTGTTTCCTTCTTAGATATATTCACGTTTCTGTAAACAACAAAGCTCTAGTTGAGTTGTAAGCTGGATGCCATCATCAATTTCTGGACTAAAGTTTTGGGAATTTGTAACAAATTCGGCAGAAAGTAGATTTTACCATTGGAAGAATATAGAGGACATCTTAGATGTTATATTCTGCTGTTCGTAGTTGAGAGAGAAAACTGTAGAATGTAGACATTACCAATAATATAGGCGAAGTTAAAGTGAAGATGACCTAATCTACCATCATCTAGAAAATAGTACAATTATTAGATTGATTATTCTACGACGGTAGATGGAAGCAGTAGCTTGTATTATTAGAATAAAAAACTTGTTCTTTTTTTCAGCGGATTCCTTTTTCTAATTCATCATAGATGAAAGATCATATATTCTACCACTTTTTGACTATTTTAGAAATTACTCTTTTCAAAATAATTTATTCACAAATATATTTTTCCTAAGTGCTCAAGTATGTTAAGATCATGTTTTGTATTTTTTCTTGTTTTTTTGACTTTTCATTCAATTGATATGAACTTTTACAAAGTGTAAGGGTACTCATTGTCCAAAAGTTGGTTTTGTTCTAAGTGGATAATAACTAAGATAAGTTGTCCATTTTTAACAAAATTCTCTAACTTTTTTTTTTTAAATTAGACTTTTAGTCTTTAAATTTATAATTAGTGGTACAATACTTAGGTTTGAAGTAGAGTATTTGGGGTCTAGGGAATAAGGTTTGGAGTTTGTTCTCTAATAACACACAAGTAAATCATAAAATCATATGTTTTTCCATTAAAGATCCAAAACATACAAGGTCAACACATGAAAACTTGAATTTCAATTAACCAACAATCCAATGGAACTCAAGCTACGGTGAATAGCTTATATACCCATTCCTAGAGTACCCATACCAAAAATACGAGCTCAATTCTTTGCTTGTATGTAGCTTGGATCGCTGCATCTCTCCATAACTCTTCAACCAGTGGGGCATACTCACAAGTAGCTGCAGGAAAAATGACACAGAGATTTCCAGCAGCCATACTCGTTAATAGCCAATCAGAAAATGCATTAAGCCTCAGCCTAATGGAGTACAAGGTTTTGATGTTGGTTTTATCATCTCCTATTAGTAAACCAAAATGAAAAAGATGTCACATATAAATTCATGAATCTTGTCGAAAAACAATGAGATCAAGTAGGAGGCTGTAGATTTTTGTTAGTGCAAAGATGACACCACAATATAGTAATACAAAATGTAACTCGAGAGACAAAATAGTACAAGTAAACACCTATTGCTTTATTAGAAATCGTCTTTAAACTATCTTAAAAGACCTTGTTTATTCAGCTTTAAACGTCTAGTGTTAACACCCCAACACACGCTACTGAAGGATTCCTAATCTACACAACCTTGTCTCTCCCTTGCATAATACGCCAACAACTGCTTCATGACGACAAAGAACACTTCCAAGAGCTTTTCTCTATACAAAATAATTCTTTGTGTCTCTGTCTCAATACAGACGATCCATAGCTATTTTATAGTTATTCTCCAGGTTCCCAAAACCCTTGTCCAAGGAACATGAATATGAAAATCTTCCATATCATTAAGTGCAACTTTTATTTTCTTGGAATGCACTTATTCCTCTTCCTTTAAGTCACAAACTTTCTCCTCAAGTTTATTCCTCTTTCCTTTTCTCCAAGATTCACCTTTGCTCTCCAAGTCTACACGACTCTAGCTCAGCACCTTGACTTCACATGGTCTTCACCACTGACTACATCAACGACTACTTCGAGACAGACTATTGACATCTACAAGTTGCTGCTTGCATCTTCAATCTCCCCCTCAACATTCTTCTAGTTTAACAACCACGTTCCTCACCTGGAAACTTCACATTAAATGTACTTTTCTCCCCCATGAGATGTGCACCACACCATGATTTTCTTCCCCATGAAATATGCATTCCCTAGATCAAAACATCACCATTCCCCCCTTCTTGATTGCATACTAAGTTAAAATATAGATGCTTAGATCTCAAGACTTACAGACACACCCATCTGCTTCTTTTTGCGTAATCATGATACATCTCTTGCTGCAGCGGAATATATTACGAGTACTGCATCATGATCTGACGCACCTGTCGAACTACCTCTCGACCAGCTTATGTTGAGGACTTGTCTCACTTCATGTGTCTTCATCTTGACCTTGAGCCCCTCCTCATTCACACTGAGTGCACATTGCACTAGTTGCTATTGTCTTTGAGGGATTCGATCCTCACTCTCCTGATGATCACCTTGCATCACTTCCTGACGCACTTCGATCTCTTTCCCCCTTGAACCACAAACAACTCCGTGTCTTATGTAAGAGTTGAAGTTCCAAAAGGGGAATTGGGATTTTTTCTCATAGGAGATCAAAGTGGTTTTCCTTGGAGATGGAAAATCCGACCGCCGGGTTTTATTAATTTGCAGATTCTTCCTGAACTGGCTCCAGGTTTGATGCTTCTTGATCTTCTATAAGATCACTCCTGATAGAGTCGAATCCTTCTTCTAATGTCTCATCGTTGATTTCATCAAGTAAGCCACGCTTGGCTATCAACACATTTTCAACTCTCTTGGGTTCAATGAACATCTTGTTCACCGTCTTGGCCATGTTTCTGCTCTTCTTACGAGCAAAACAGTCCACCTTCTTGTGTCCAACCTTCCCATAGAATCGACAACACATTCGATGTTGCTTTTTGTTTCCCCTGACACAGTTGCTGATACACCGATCAGTCTCCTTTCTTGTACCAGATGCACAACCATACTGCAGAACCTTCTGCCTGACCTTCATGTTGGTGCATTGATGTACTACCTTCAGCTTGTTACTCACAGATACACACTATAGAACATGCCTTTTTGTACGTCCCAACGTACTTCTTGACGAACTTCTTTGGCTTCACTTTTTGATGTACTCCCTCATACGAAGTGTGTCAGCCCCTTCCGATGTTATTCATTACTCTAAGCTCCTCGGTATTCCAATCCTCAATTCACCTTGGCTGGTTGTCCCATTGAGAGTATCTTATTCAAATCCTTGGATCCACTATTGAGCATTCTAATTTGCTTGTGATTCTCTTCCAAATCACGTTCCAGCATCCTTGATCTCTCTTTTTCACTAGTAGCCACTTACCCTAGATTGCTAACCTCCTATTCCAGAGACTCATCCTTTTCATTTACAACTGCAGTTCTTCAATCACTTCTCCAAGCATCTCGTTTTTCTTCTAAGCCATCTCTTCCTATCTTAGATACTGATAATTGAGCTTCAACCAATTGTTAAGCAACACGTGCTACTCCCCATCATCTGTATCAACATCTGAATCCGAGGACTCACTGGATCCCTCCTTACGTGCACCAAATGCAACAAGATTTTTCATCACCTTTCCTTCATCATATGACTCTGAATCATCAGATGACTATAATCATTTACCTTTTCCCTTCTTTGAGTTTGGACATTTACGCCATGTGTGTCCAATCCCTCTTCACTCCAGAACACTTAAATTCTTTTTGTTGTGCTACAAGACAGTCATCCCTTATATGAGCAACTCCTTCACACTCATAGCAGTTGAGACCTTCTATTTTTGTCATTGCCACAATCACCTCTCTGGTGACCATATTGATTCCTCCCACCAGAGTGATTCACCACCTTACCAAAATTCTTAGCCAACATACCCACGACATCTTCGATCTTCTAAAATCTACCACCTTTTTTTTGTCATCTACAAGCGCTATACTCCTTGGCGCACTAGTTGACATAAAGACCGAGCTATTGTTTGTTCCATTTCTTCTGCCTTCAACATACCCACAAATTTATAAAACTTGAGCTCATTCTTGTTTGTAGTCATCTTCAAGACCGCCTTGTGAGCTGCAAACTTTGTTGGAAGACAACGTAGTAAATGTTTTACCAGCTTCTTCTCCTTGTACTTCTTTCCAAGTACAAATATTTCATCTGCCATAGAACTGAGTTTGGCACTGAAGCTTGCCACAAAATCAATATCAGACCACTTGAGATTCTCAAACTGTGATCCAAGATGGTCGAGGCGTGTCCTTTTGACACTCTCATCTCCTTCAAACGAATTCAACAGAATCTCCCACACCTCTTTAGCTGAAGTACTCCACTGAATCATTTGGAATTATTATGCTTCAACAGCTGCATAAATCTCTGACAAAGCCTTTGCATTAAACTTTGGTGCATTGTGCTCTGCCTCTATCCAATCATCTTTTCTCTTGGGCTTCTTCCCATCTTCTGTAACTATAGTAGGGTCCTCCCAACAATTATCCACAGCTGTCCACGCATCCCCACTGATTCCTCGAATCAACTGCTTCATGCGAGCCTTCCAATGACCATAACGATCCGCGTTCAACATGATTGCCTTCTGCATAACAATTGTGTTCATCTTCACCTTCAGGATCACACCAATAACTTAGGTGACTAGCTTTGATACAAATTGTTAGTGCAAAGATGACACCACAATATAATAATACATAAGGTAACCAAAGAGACAAAATAGTGCAAGCAAACACCTATTGCTTATTAGAAATCACCTTTAAGCAATCTTACAAGACTCTGTTTATTAAGCTTTACACATCTAGTATTAACACCCTAACACACGCTACTGAAGGATTCTTAATCTACCCAACCCTGTCTCTCCCTCGCCTGATACGCCAACAACTGCTTCAGGACGACCAATAACACTTTGAAGAACTTCTCTCTCTATAAAATCGTCCTCTATGTCTCTGTCTCAATACATACGACCCCATAGCTATTTTATAGTTATTCTCCACGTTCCCAAAACCCTTGTCCAATGAACCCTTAGATATAGACATCTTCCATGAATAAGTGCAATTTTCTTTTTCTTGGAATGCATTTATTCATGTTCCTTTAAGTCATAAACTTGTAAGTTTATTCATCTTGCCTTTTCTCCAAGATACACACTTGCTCTCCAAGTCTACACGAATCCAGATCACCTTGACTTCACATGGTCTTCACCACTCAACACGTTGCCTACATCAGCGACAACGTCAATGACTACTTCAAGATAGACTATCGACATCTACAAGCTGCTGCTTTCATCTTCAATTTATGCACCTTCTTTCTCTGCAGGTCGATCTTCAGTGGGAGATTGCTTTAGCCCAACAATTGACTTTGGTTAAGAGATTCTCATGCTTGGAGTCACTCATGGAGGTTTACCAAAGTTTATTTCGTTATGATCTAGTCGCGTAACGTTTTTGTGGGTTTTTGAGAGAAATAATATATTCGTTTCTCGAACTGAATGAATCGGTCAACCAGCGGTAGATCTAGTCCACGAGCGGAGAAAAATTGTTCCCTTTGTTGTGATCACTGCTACTTATGTTTTTGATTTTGCTTTGTCGCAATATTTTTTGTTTTTATGCCAAGGCAAAAGGTTTTTGAAGTATGGCAATATACGAATATAGTATACGTACCTACTCCCTCCTTTTTTACGAAAGAAAAATGGCTTAATCGATATTTTGAAGGATTGTGTACGTTTTCTCTTTCGAGTATTGGGATGATCGACAATTTGAGTCGATTTAAAGACGACATTGGGATTGTGACTTGGTGGTATTCAATTTGACGACTTAGAATATGTTGGTTTTGAGAAAATTTCTAGGAACTTGTCGGTTTTAAGACAACGTTCGTGTCTCTAGTTCTTTCTTTCTTTAGGAAGGGAGATAAGTATGGGTCGCGATCGTTTCTCGGTTTTGTTAGAATTTGATTGGTTTGAAAGATGTGCCTGAATAGTTAAGGAACAATAGATCGAGATACTGAAAATCACCTAAGAATTAGTTCGCTAGCCTATCCACCTAGATTTTAAGTTCCCTAAAGTGTACGGAAATATTCAAATCGTTTTTATCTCTTAGTACATTCCTACGAAATTCCAAGTCTGATTTCAAATATTCCAAAGTCCGACATACCTTAGTTTTCTCAAAGATTCAGGTTTGCCTCTTCTCATTTTGCTTGCTCATTTCCTCTTCCTCTTATCGTGTTTGTCCATACCTTATGGATAGTAAGAATGTCAATTCTTCCTGGATTTCTTTACTTTCCTGGCCACGTTTAGGCTGAAGCCTGTCTTACGGTTTTGGTTCAGTGATTCATGTTTTTTTTTCTGATCTGGGTTTCGGTGTCTGTATCATTGATTTTACGAAGACGAATGACTATCTTGTCGAAAGCATTTTGGCGTTTTAGAATTAGCCAAGGGCGATCAGAAGCTGCTGAGGGCGATCTGAAGATGCCAAGGGCGATTAGGAAGACTTGTTGGGCGATGAGGCAAAAGAGAGATGACAGTGAGACCGTGGAGAGAGGCTGATAGGCTAAGTTTACTTTTCAGCTCTCTCTCCATATCTTTCCTTCTTCGAGAGTCCTTTTGTACCATCTTGTTTGATTTCTCGAAGATTGTCGAATTCTTTCACGAAAGCTGTCTCGTAAAATGTCGTCGAGTTTAATTTTTCAAAAAATTATTACGTAAAATGTTGTCAAGTTTAATTTTACGAAAGTTGTTTCACAAAAAAATCATTGAGTTTAATTTTACGAAGGCCATTTCATAAAATGTTGTCTAGCTTGATTTTACGAAAGTTATTTTGTAAAATATTTTTCGAGTTTGACTATACGAGAGCCGTGTTTTGGAAAGCTCATGTTTTTGCGGCTGTTCTGCAAATTTATTTCCGAGTTTTATATCAGAACTGTAGCTGCGATGAGCTTAATTAACGCGACTAAACTTAATTTGAAATTTTCTCGTTTCCATAGGTTTGATATGAGGGAGTTTTGAGTAGTTTTTCCGAAGTAAGCTTATGTGACAATTATCGAGAATGGACTAAATATGTTACGACAGAAGTGACGCTTGAATTTTTACAAAATCTTAGGCTTCAGAAAAAGTTTTAGCAGTGAGGGATACGATCTCCCATTTTCCTTAGTTGAGTAGAATATGCATGTGTGATTGCATATTAGTGTTGTTGATTAATGCATGTGTGATTGCATTATTGTTGTAGCATGTGTTGCTAATAGTTGTGTCGTTGAGTCTAGCTTCACCATGTAGGTAGCTACGACTAGTGTGTGTTGCGGTTGCATGCCGAGTCTAGCGTGCCCATGTAGGTTAGCTACGACTAGTGTGGTGTTGCCTATTCGCGGAGAATAGTGCTTGTGTTGTTTATTCCAAGTGGAATAGGGCATGCAATCCGTTGTTGTTCTGTGACCTCGGTGGTATCTCGCTTGCGGTGCGATTCTCCAATGGTTTGTTTGTGTACCCGGTGGTAGCTCGCTCGTGTTGTGATTCTCCATGGTTGTGATGTATAATTGGTGGTATATCGCTTGTATTGCGACACTACGAAAGAGGGATAACCTACCTCATCCGCTTGTCACCGTTAATTGGGTCGCACCCATGGACGAGCGTTACATGACGATATACCCCAATGGTACAACGCTTGCTGATGCGTCCCTAGGATGCTCTTTGGTTTATTGGGAGGATAAATCCTTGCAAGAACGAATCAGAGACTCAAGTTCTTCAAGGTTTGTGGATTGAATGGTGACACAAGAGGGATGGATGATCTCTTGATACTCCTAGGCGACTGATCTGGATATGACACACCAAATAAGAAGCCCTTAGGTCTCTGGATATTAGACACCAGAACTCGACAACTTCTAGAGAGAGAGCCGTCAAGAGAGAAAAGAAACTCGTGGTTTATTTATTTCTTGAGTACAATAGGGTTAGGAGAACCCTTTAAATAAAAGAAACCAGAGAACATGCTCTCTAGGGTTTCGAAAATAATAAAAAGGAAAACTATAGTTTAAAACTAACATAAGCTTTAAAATGTAATAAAATGTGAACTTCTGCTAGTCTTGGGCCGAGATAGAGCCTAAGTGATGTGTAAGACAAGTTGTGGCCTCGTTAAAAACCTTCCTCCGGAAAACCTCGTGGGACAAAACCAAAAGCAAGGAAAAGAGCACGCACCAAGTGTCTTGCCTAGACACTAACTCAGCTTGATGTAGAGATGGCTTGAATGGTGATCAAGACATCTCGGATCAAACCTTGTCCAAGACTTTCTTCTTGTTGTGGATGTGAAGTGAGTAATCCAACAACATTCTTCTTAAGTTTCTTGACTCTGGAACGAGTCATGGGACCTTCTGGAATGGCTAGAGCATCATCACCAGGCTGCTGGTGCATTGTGGCTTCATGTGGCTCATCTAGACTCTCCTTGTTCTTCTTAGTGATCCGGTCCATGATCACATCATCTAAGCTCCCTTTGTCCTCTTTAGTAAGCTGGTCCATGATCACATCATCCCCTCCCTCTTCAAAAAGATTTGTCCTCAAATCTGTTTTATCTGCAATAGAGGGGACCAAGTCAGTAACATCAAAGTGTGAAATCAGATTACACTTACCTTGCAAGCCTCTTTGATAGGCATTGTTGCTGACTGGTTCGGATATATAGAAGGAATTGATCCATTTAGTTCCTGATTCATTACTCAAACCAGATACATTGAAACAAAGCAAGTTAGCACATAAAAATTTATCAAAGAGTAATAATCTTATCCCAAATTGGGCTTTGCTCGGTTTTGGTTTGTGTGTTGCATCTGGAGGTGCTTCTTTGATGATGATGAAGCAAGTGACGCCTTGGTGCTTATCCTGGTCCAAATATGGTGGTTTGAACCTCATATCTTCTTCACGCTTGTAGCTTCTCCTTACACCCTTCAAAGCTTTCCTGAAATCTATACTTGGCTCTTTTGATAAAAACAAGAGTATTATATCTGTGTGAAGAGTGATAAAAGAATCATTGAAAACATGACAACTTGTCTTAGCATGCTCACCTGGTCGCCATAGATAGGTTTGAGGTGTTCTAAACTTAGCAAAATTCAAACAAAGCAGAGATACGATCACCTGACTTCTAGAACCCATAACTCTTTCACCTGATAAGCTTTGGACATGATTCCAAATCGATGTGATAGCCTGATGAGTTAAGTTTCTAATGCAGTTGGTTTCATGGCCTAAATCGTTTTTGTTGATGAGATATGATCTTCTGACTACTCCTATATAACAGCTGACGACTAGACAGTTTTCAAGATATGTTTGGTGCTTCTCCAACTTAGCCAAAGACTCATCATTGATACTCGGATCATTGTAGCTCCTCTTTTCACCTGTACCTTTCTCAGCTTCTTTTGGACAAGTCAAGTGGGTTATCAGGTCAAAGAAAGTATTATAGACAAGGATGTCTCCAGAGAACAAAACAGTATGACTCTTCCATCTATTATGCATATCAAAGAAAATATTACAGACCCAAATATCATCAAGGATCAAGTTCACACATTCAGAAGCAGAGAGTTATAGTTTCAATTGTGCAACAGGTTTATCAAAGAAAGTGTTATACACTAGAATATCCTCAAAGAACAGTCCTACACATTTAGAATCATTTTCAGCACACAAACAATCAATCTCAAGCTCAGAGATATTTGCAGATTTCAAAATTTCAAACCAAAAATCAGAATGATGCAATTCCGGTTCATGCAACTTCCTAGGTTCTTTCAAGACATATGTGAATGCAAAACAATCATCAGTGTTCAAATCATGCCTAGGAAAATTCACAACGAAACTCTTCTCTTCAGTTCTAGCAAATAATCACAAGGTTGTCTAAAACAGAAATCAGTTTGCTTCAACTCAAGCTCTAAAACCTTTTCAAAGTGATCAAAGCTTTTGCTATATTTCAGAAACTGATCAAGACTCAAAACATGACCAGAAATGTTGTTTTTATTATTTTGAAAATGTTTTTGATCAAAGAGGTTTTCTGGTTCCAGTCCCTTAAAAGATCTAAGCAAGTTATCAAAAACAGAATTTGAAACACAAAAATCTTTTACTTTGTCAAGACCAAAACGTTTTATGCCTTTAGTACTCACTTTAACACACATTATAGGCACAGAACTAACCACTTTAGCTTCCTTACAGTGCTTTTGCTGGTTATGAGAGAAGGGTTTAGGAGTTGGGTTAGACTGCAAGCTGTTCTGATGTTCCAACTCTTCTCCTTGTGTTGATTGCTCTGGTTGTCTCTCTACTGATCCTTCTTTTTCAACCTGTGACACTGAAACAAGGCTACTCAGTTGCACCGGTTTAAGAAAAGTTAGTTCATCACAAGAAGTACTGAAATTGAATTCAGGCTGAGGTAAGAAAAGAGAACACTCTTGTTCTGTCCCAAACTTTCTTTTTACCAAAGATGTTTCTGTTTGAGCTTCTTGAGTTAGTGCAGTTAAATCTGATTGTGCAGCTGAGTCTGGTTCTGGGTGCTTTGATGAACGTCCAGGGTTGGTCCTCTTGAATTGCTTCTCCACATCCACCATTACTTGTAATAACTTCTTTTTATCTTCCTCACTGAACCAGGAATGTTTTTCTGTTTTATCTTTGCTGTAACAGGTTACTGCCTTGCTAGATGTGACTTCCTTCATTGGAGACTTTAGGGAAGTGTTGCCTTTGGATGCATACTTTTCCCTTAGTAACAACTTTAGGCTCTCCCACGTGGTGATAGTTGGTTCCTTGTAGAACCTGCGATCATCTTCTTCTTGCAACCACCACTTATAAGCGTTTCCTTTGAGTTGAGAAATTGCAAAAGCTAATCTTTCCTTCTTCAATATTCTGTTGTAATGCAGCCACTTGTCCATGGTTCTTTCCCACTCTAGATAGTCACTTTTTCCTGAAAAAGCATAGAGTCGAACATGAGTAACTGGTTTATAATCAGAACAAAGATCAATTGATTTAGGAGTGAGAGAAGATTGGTGTGGTCTGCTCCATGTGTTGGCTGGTTGCTTGAAGTGTGGTCTCCACGACCATTAGCTTGTTGGAGATCCTGTCTAAACTCCTGCCAGAGTTTATCATGGCTGATTCTCATCATCTGTTGCAGCTGAGCATTCATAGCCTTAAGTAACAGCCTTTCATCCTTAGTGAGGACTCCTTTCTGATCTCCTGCCATGGTACCAAAGTTGCTTCCTCCTCAGACTTGGTCCCTATTTCTTCCTGCACAAAAGAAAACAATATAACCAGTAAAAGGGTTCTAGGTAAACAAGATAAGCAAAAAGGAAAAAGATTAACACCAAAAAGGATAAGCTTGCTCGACAAGATAAGAGAAAAGGAATAGCGGCTAGGTTTAAATCAATTAGGGTTTCTGTTTAAAAGCAAAAAGGAAATTCTTCTACAACCTTGTCTAATGCTTTATCAATTTCGAGCAGCCTAAACAACTAGTTCTTCTTCTTGTTCAATTCGATTAATAAGTTTTGCAGTTGAATCAAAAGATGAAAAGAATAAACAAAAACTCATGCGGCTAGGGTTAAAAAGGAACTAGGGTTTTCTGGCTAACAAGTAAAAAGGAAAATCTCAAAATTTCGCCTAGAACACAAATCAAACTCAAGCAGCCCTAAGACAACTTAGATCTACTTCTGTTCAAGATGATTAAGAAGATTTACTGATGAAACAAAGAGATTTAAAGAGAAAACCAAACTTCCCTAACCAAAGTAGCTCTGATACCACTTGATGTGTCCCTAGGATGCTCTTTGGTTGATTGGGAGGATAGATCCTTGCAAGAACGAATCAGAGACTCAAGTTCTTCAAGGTTTGTGGATTGAATGGTGACACAAGAGGGATGGATGATCTCTTGATACTCCTAGGCGACTGATCTGGATATGACACACCAAATAAGAAGCCTTAGGTCTCTGGATATTACACACCAGAACTCGACAACTTTTAGAGAGAGAGAGAGCCATCAAGAGAGAAAAGAAACTCGTGGTTTATTGATTGCTTGAGTACAATAGGGTTAGGAGAACCCTTTAAATAAAAGAAACCAGAGAACAGGCTCTCTAGGGTTTCGAAAATAATAAAAAGGAAAACTATAGTTTAAAACTAACATAAGCTTTAAAATGTAATAAAATGTGAACTTCTGCTAGTCTTGGGCCGAGATAGAGCCTAAGTGATGTGTAAGACAAGTTGTGGCCTCGTTAAAAACCTTCCTCCGGAAAACCTCGTGGGACAAAACCAAAAGCAAGGAAAAGAGCACGCTCCAAGTGTCTTGCCTAGACACTAACTCAGCTTGATGTAGAGATGGCTTGAATGGTGATCAAGACATCTCGGATCAAACCTTGTCCAAGACTTTCTTCTTGTTTTGGATGTGAAGTGAGTAATCCAACAACATTCTTCTTAAGTTTCTTGACTATGGAACGAGTCATGGGACCTTCTGGAATGGCTAGAGCATCTTCAACAGGCTGCTGGTGCATTGTGGCTTCATGTGGCTCATCTAGACTCTCCTTGTTCTTCTTAGTGATCCGGTCCATGATCACATCATCTAAGCTCCCTTTGTCCTCTTTAGTAAGCTGGTCCATGATCACATCACTTGCGGAGCGATTCTTCGGAGATAATTTTTTCCAGTTATGTGACTTGTGTGTTTGTAGCTGGGAGTGTTCAGTTGATGAGGGTGGAAGGCATTCAAGTGTGATGTTTTAATATCTCAGGATGTGGTAGCGGGGCTCCATCCATGTGTTGTGATTTGTGGAGTTTAGGATTTAGTCTAGACTTGTTGTTGAGTTTTACAAGGCATACGACTGTCTTGGTCTTACACGTCGAGTATAGAGTCTCCGCGTAGTATAGTAGCATGCATTGTTGTGATGTTTCCGCCTTGCATATTGTTGATGCATGATTGATTGTTGCATGTTGCTTGGTTATGGTTGCTTGTTCGTTTGTATTGGGGTTGTTGTTGTTAGTGGGCCGGTTCCCACTGAGTGACATTAGGTTGCTCACTCCCCATCGTTGTTTCTTTTTGCAGTTAACCAATGAGGGTTTGGGCGTTAGCGGGATATAGAGGACGTGGCCTGTGTAGATCCGTGGTGCTGTTTGCAAGAGAAAAGAAGACCGGTCTTTTCGGTTGTTTTTCGTTGTTGTTTTTATGGGTACCCTTTTGACTTTGAACTTTGGTTTTACGTTTACGGACATCGTCGAGTTTTCGACATTTGTGAAATAAATAAAATGTATGTTTATTATTAAAATTCCCGTTTAGCACTGATAAATTAAATCTTGTCCGAACTTAACACAACTCTTGACCAATGAACGAGTTGGCAAGCCTTAGGCCACGGTCGAGAGAGACGGTATCGCGGTCGGACTGGATGGTTCTCAGTTGGATCGGCTGGGGTGCTTGTCAAATTGTGGCGCTTCCGGATCGGTTATGTGTTTGTCCGGCCTAGGACGGTTCGGGGGTGTTAAAGTCTTTGACCCTAACAATGAAAGACTGTTTTGTAAAATTTGTCATCTCTCGCCAAAACCTTCCGCAAGAACGTTTTCCCGATCATTTTCATCTTTGGATAGAAATTTTTTCATTCCTTGTCCGGGATGAAATATATAAAATTTGTTCTTGTATCTTTACACAATTAGGTTTGGCTTATGCAATATAGTTTCTCTCACATTTTCATCTTATATTTGCTTAAGACACAATTTTTCGGAAGATTTTAGCTGTTGATTTTGCCATGAACGATTTTGACCCCAACACATACCATACCATATTATATTGTGCATTCAAAAAAAATCTTTCAGTCTTGTTTGCATTATTTTTATAGAGTTGTTTCCATTCTCGTTTTATTTGCACTTCATTCTAAGAAAATTCGAAAAAGTATATATATTATATATATATATATATATATATATATAATATATATATATATTGTCATTGCATTTGTTTCTTACCGTTTATTTTCCCAAGATTCTTGCTTGCATATTCCCTACTATTCAGATTTCGTGCATATCATTGTATCATTCAAAAACCAAAAAGAAATAATAACAATATTTTTTTTTGAATCATAGCTTTAGGAAAATCGGTCTAAAGCATTTTGATATTTGGTTTGCATAAATATTCGACCACTTCCGTTTAACACTTAACTACTTTGTGTGTGTTTCTTATCAGGTACCATGGAGGAGGAAGATGACTCTTGGGAAGAAGTGCAATCCATGCCTGATAAAGAAAGTAGTTATGGAGATAGTCAACGGTCCGATGATTGCTCCAACACTGATTTTGAAGAGGATCCTTATGAAGGAGATCTTAAACCAGTACCACCAGACCCACACCAAGATGAAAAAATCCCCACTGACTGGTTCAGATACGAGGCTGACCTAGAAGAAGGCTATGAAAGTGATACATGGCAAGAAGAGGCTGAAGTTGAAAGCTTTTTAGAAAAATCAGAAGATTGGGAACATGAAGCTGATGAAGATACTCAGTTCCCACTGGAGGTCAAAGAGGATTCATGGGAGGATAAAACCTACCTTGATACTTGCCAACAAAGCAGGCCGTGGTGTGAAGATACCAACTCTCATATCAGTTTAGGAGAAACTGATGAAGATGATGAAGAGACTTTGAACCAAGGCTGAACCAGAAGATGCCTTTGGTGTTAACTCAGGGCGTGAGGATATAAACCAGAGACCTGATTCTGATCAAGAAATGGAAGGAAGGTCATGGTGTACAAATCCCTTCTCATATCAGTTTAGGAGAAACAGATGAAGATGATGAAGAGACTTTGAACCAAGGCTGAACCAGAAGAGACTTTGAACCAAGGCTGAACCAGAAGATGCCTTTGGTGATGACTCAGGGTGTGAGGATATAAACCAGAGACCTGATTCTGATCAAGACATGGAAGGAAGGTCATGGTGTAGAGATCCCTTCTCTGGTATTGAGGAAAGACAAACATTGTCTATGAAGCCTTACCGAGATTTTGGATCATGGTATGAGGAAACTGATTCTCAAATTAGTGATGATGAATCAAGGCAGTACACCCATGAGGCTGAGATCCATGGTGATGATCTAGGCGTGCCTGAAGAAGAGAGAGCCCGAAGTGAGGCTGGTAGAAATGTTAAAGTAACCCAACTTGTCTTGGCTGAAGAGGAAGAAGTTAAAAGTGAGGCCGGAAGAAATGTTACTGAGCTTCAAGTGCACTCCATTAACTTTTCTGGTTATACCCAAGCAACTAATGCTTATCAAAAATGGGAGGACGACTTTAAGACCTGGTACCATATGTACCAACTATCATTAGATGAGGGAGATGACGAATTAGTCGATACTTGGGAAGATTTCAAACTAGAAATGAGGAGATTGCTTGAGGAGTCTGAGAAGGAAACTGCAGCCCAATACCACCAGTCCCAAGGGAATGATACTCATGCAGCCTATTTACACTTCAACTCCACACTTTAAGAATAGAGGTAAGAAGGCTGATCACCCTCACAGCCCACAAAAGGTGGAGCCGACCATAGCGAAGCCCACTATCAAGCAAGCAAAGAGTTCACAGCCGAGTTCACTAAAAACTCCAAAAGAGCCAGGAATCCGTCCAAGAAAAAAAGGAGATTCAGAACCTACAGTAGGCAAGGCCACAGTAGTCCATATCAAAGGAAGTCCCCGGCCTGAAGATGAAGCTATGGCACAAGGTTTGCAAAAGCCACCAGCATCATCAAATCAGAGTAAGTCCTCTAATTTTAAAAATATAAAATTCAGACATGTTATAGATATCATAAGAGGGGGCAGTTTTCTGTAAATTGTCCATCTAGAAAGCTATTAGGATGCACATCACTAGAGTTGAAACCAGAACCAAGTAAAACAAGTGATAGTCTTGTTACTTTAGAACTTTCAAATTCTAGATTTATGTACTTGTCTTTCCCAAAAAGTTTTGATCCAGGTATAAGGCAATGAGACGGACGATCAAACAATGCTGAGAGGTTGGAAGAGAACCAGAGACATCACCAGACTTGTCAACAAAACATTGAAGAAGATGCGAGAAACAATAAGAGCACACAAGCTGCAAAAGAGCAAAACATTCTTCAAACAGATATAATTCACTTGTTTTATGTCAAAATTTTTGAGTTCTTTCAGGAACAGAGGCTAAAGATCCCATAGGCGATCCACAAAAGGAGATCACAAGGTGTTTAGATGCCAAAGGAAAGCAAGAAGTTACCATCAACAACTTATTGATTCCAGACTCCCAAACAGATCATAAAACAGCGTCCAGAAGGCCATATCAATATAGGGGAGTATTCCTGTCCTTCCTACTCAAAGGAGCGCCACCTGATTTGCCACCAAAGATCAAACCAAAAAAATATCAAGGTAAGGCCCTAGAATCTCAAAAGAGGATGAAGCCTGACTTGCTCTATCTTTGTGCAAGTTATCCAGTTTCTAGGTCGAAACCTTTTCAAGAGAGAGGGGATGTTTTGAGAACATAAATGACACCTGAACCAGAGGCCAACCGGATGAACCATTCATCCAACCGAAGGACCAACCAAGATATGTGTTCAATCAAACAACATATCTCACCAACCAGGAAGAATTTTGCCATAAAACATTTTTCATGCATTATAATCTCAACAAGGAGTAAACCCCAATTTGAATAATCTTCAAAGCTACTCAGACTCGGAAGATATGAATTTTACAAACCGGAGGTTCTGCAGCCTGTCCATCTGTAAGTATCCGAGTTTAGAAGTTGTTTCAAACCCAATGAAGAAGTTTTCCGACCTAAAAAAACCCATGGAATTCAATATGGGTATCTTAGCTTTTAAAAAAGACCAGAATGAGGAGAAATGACCATGTAATTATGAAGGTATGATCCAATCTCCAAAACCGGCTAAACTGAGAAGTTTATGGAAAGATTGATCAATCAATTGGTCCAACCATTTCCAAATCGAGATTATGCAACCAGGATCCTTACACATGATAGAAGACTTCTAGAGTTCACATCCAACCGTCCAGAATAGCCTTTCATCATTCTTCCATGCACCAGCCCACATAGGATCATGAAGATCCTCATTTACACCAACCTACCATATTCAGATTCTTTCACACTTGGAGTAAATAAAGACCAAAGGCTCTATTTCCACGACCAGTACCTTCTGGAGGTATTCCCAATGAACCTAGATGTCCCAAGACAACATGCCTTCTTTCCCAAACTTTCCAGATTCAAGAAGATCATCAAGTTTCCTCATTTTAAGCCAAAATCCCTTTATTGTCTCCAACGGCTAGTTTTTATTTCATTTGATTTTCTTTCTGATTTTAGCAATGTAATCATTTTATCCAGAGCCTATATAATCTGTTCGTCAATAATTGTAAAGAGACACCTTTCAATAATTAAATGGTATGCAAAACATTTTCTTTTCAAAGTGTGTTCTTTGATTGTTCTTTAGATTCTAATTTGTGGGAAGCATTAGAAGTCTACTGAGCTCATGGTTCATAGGTACTTGTGTGATTCAGGAACCTGGATATCATATATTGAGAGAGTCAATCAGCACCCACAGATTGAGAGATATTCAATCAGCATCTATCCATCACAATCTACATCATCGATCATCTTCTATCCATCCATTATCCCATCCTTTATCTTCTAGATTCTGTTCTTATTTTAATTTCATAAAATCATTGTTTGTGTTTTGTTTTCAGGTTAGTTTGGACAGAAAGGGACAGCAGGTCGGTCATCTTCACCATCTTTCCATCCGATCTTAATCTCTATCAATAAGATCGAACCATTGACCATCCAACCATCGACCCAGGTTCAGTGCCTACAACAATCGCTAAGCATCTGAACAAGTAATGTCAAGTTAAAGATCAAAATAACCTCTTACCTAATCCACATGTTTATGCCTAAACCAAGAATTGGTTGGTGTGATCTATTTGAAAAGATGCTTACTGGTAAATATTACTCCCTATGTTTGCAGATATAAATAGTTTCATAGTTTTTTATTATTTTACAATGTAAGTTGCTACAAATTTAATAAAAAGGTTATTAATTAAATAATATTTAATTAAGTTTTCTAAACAGAATCTTAGGTATAATTTGTAATAGAATAGTTTGTAAATTATGCTATTAATAGTTTAAATTTTGAAATTCACACACTCTATTTATTTTATTTTTGATACCTACATGTGAAATGACATTTTTATCTAAATTAATAATAATATTATGTTTTGGATAAATCTCTGTATTGAGATAAATATGTTATTTTACCATTTTAATTTTTAATATAACAAGGATGTTATAAAATAAATGAATAATGATTTTTGACTTCATCATAATCCTGCACCAACAACTCAAGAAAGCAAAATTGAAGGCATGCTTGATTAGGTTCTTGAGGGACAACAGAATTTGACAGTGGATTTCAATGAGAAGATAGACGATGTATAGACCAACCTGAATGATAAGTTTGAAGCTCTCATCACCCATGTGAATAAGCTGGAAACTCAGGTACTTCAGGCTAGTGAAGCAGTGAAGAGATAGGAAACACTGATTAAAGGAAAATGTGAGGCTGGATAAAAGCACCACGTTAGTGCCATCATAGACGATGACTTCTGGCAAGTGGTGAAGGAAGAGAAGCTCCAAAAAGGGGTTTAAGTCAAAAGTTCAATGTCTTTTGGCAGCTCGCACTGGTGTCGCTCGACACCAACAACTGAGCATGGATCGACATCCCTTGTCGAATCTGTAGGATCTTGTTAGATGGGAAGCATCGATCGACACCCTACCAATGTCGATCAACACCCACCGGTGACATACATAGTTTTTTTTATTGAGTATTGATGCACATCGTCTGAATGCAACAAGACAACATTTCACCTATCAACTGAGCCAACAGTTGACACTAATCACCAAGTTGATGATGCACCAGAGACAATCATCATTGGGCATGCAACTGAGGGACATACTCCTAATGGAAAGAGGAGGAAGATCAAAGTTTCCAAGCATCTAAAGAGATAGGCTAATGATAAAGAGATGGATAGTTTTACGAAGAGGGTACTAAGGATTTGAGAAGATGTACGATTTGATGATTCTTATTGGGCTTACATACTCAGGATGTTTTTCAGAGTTAGTAGATAGACAGAAGAAGATATCAAGTGTATTCTCCATCAGATTAAAGACAAGATGAAGCAGATGATTACACTGAAGAAGAAAGGTGACCCTGGGAAGTTTGTAGTTCCATGCATTGTTGGAGGTCACAACTATCCGAATGCACTATGTGTTACGGGTTCTTTAGTCAGTAGCATGTCTAGGGTGATGGCTACTCAACTGAATCTGAAGATAGAGCCTTCTGGTGATTCATTCACTGTTCTGGATTGCTCTAAGGTGAATTAAGGAGGAAATGTCAGAAACATTCAAGTACAAATTGACAATGCCTTAATTCCAGTGGATTTTCATGTTATGGATATTCTGATAGACTAGAATTCTTCTCTACTACTTGGGAGAGTAGTCATGGCTACTATAGGAGCTGTTTGTGACATGCAGTAAAAAACGTTGTGTCCGACACTCATAGACAAATGCTTTCTATGACCATGTTCGAGTGATCAAGGGACACAACCCCGTTGAGATAGGAGATGATCCAGGATTTGTGCCATTTTGTTATTTGGATTCTGGTGCAGAACGTGAAGATGACGGCGGTTCCGATCGACACCCAACCAGCACGGTCGACACTTTTGCTAGTCAATGGCTTCGAGAAACTTTCTTAGTTGAAAACGCCATTCCTCCTAGAAGAAGGCTACGTGTAGTAACATCAGATGAGCATGGTGTTTATAGAGATGAAGAGAGCAACACACATGCTAAGGATGGAAGGATCATCAATGTGTCAAAGGAAGATAAAAAGCAATACTTGAGATGGCAAATAGTGTGGGAGGTCGTTACTTGATTTTAGAAAAGTATGAGGGATGTTTTCAGATTACCTAATCGCCCGTTGGTGACTAGAGATGCGTCAGTCATGGGTCACTAAACCCGTATTATCTTCTAGTCTCCCATGGGCGACTAGAGGCACACTACGTCTAGTTGCCCACGGGCGACGAGACTCTCCCCAAAGTCTAGTCGCTCAATGGCGACTAGACCTGTAACAAATTCTAGTCGCCCATGGGTGACTAGACGCACACTACGTCTAGTTGCCCATGAGCGACGAGACTATCCCCAAAGTATAGTCGCCCATGGGAAACTAGACGAACACAACGTCTATTCGCCCACGGGTGACTAGACTCAACACCAAGTCTAGTCGCCTATGGGCTACTAGACTCTTGGCAAAGTCTACGCACCCCACGTCTAGTCGCCCATGGGCGATTAGGGCGACTAGACGCGTGCAAACATCAGTCGCCCATGGTCGACTAGACCGTATCCTCTTCATCACTTTCTCGTTTAAATCTTGACTTGGCTGTTTCTTGTTTCGTCTCAGTTGGAGTTTTCGTTGAAGTTTTTTAAGAAAAAAACCGCAAATACTTGTTTTTCCGTAAAATTCTGAGTCAATTGTATAAAACGATAGCAGTTAACTTAAACACCAATGTTATCTCGACTATACGGTTGGTTTACTATTTTGCGGAGTCAGTGTCGTGAAATCATACGAGGGATTATTTCCCCAAAAGAAATCGTAAAAATTTCTTAAATTGCAAAACGACCCGAAATGGTCTAAAGCGCGATAAAAGCCAACTTATGGTTATATACGAGAATGAGCCCAACTATATGACGGTCTACCGGATATCTGCAGAAGATAAATGGAAAAGAAGATAATTTTGAAAGTTCCGAGATAAATATGGAAACGAGAAGATAATGAAGATTTCCATGCAAGGATAAGCTCGAATCGGGGGCCGAAAAGGAAATATGGCCAACCTTGAAGACCTTTATAAGACAAGTAAGGGAGAGGGACACACACACACACGAAATTCTCTGCAACTCAGCACTGAGAGCGATTTAGGCAACTTTCTGTTTTTGTTATCGTGTTGTGACTCAATTAGGTTTTGAAGTCTTAGATTGTTAGAACTATGGAAATCGCTGACAGCTCTTGTGGCCAAGGCTTTTACCTGTTGTAAATGCTCATACGCAGATTCAGAATAAGATCTTTATTGCTCTTTTTTTATCTCGAGTTATTTTGGTTCGTCTGTTTTTATATAACTTGACTAATTGTCGTTAGACTCAGCAGAAATCTAGGATCTTAAGGAAAGTTAGGGTTTCTTAACTTTCCTACGATTACGGAAATTGACGGTGTGAATTTCGATTCCAAACAAAAGCCAGACAATAACCCGAAGTTATCAAACCCAAAGCGCTAAGAAAACCTGGCTCTGATACCACTTTGTTGGAGATAAAGGACACACTCAGCGCAGCGGAAAATACTAAGTGAGATCGTGTTCCCACTGATCTTGTGTAAACTTGTGAGGAAAATACTTTGAAGATAACATAGTATAGTATAAGCAGAAACTAAATGAGACAAGCATTTTTTACGTGGAAAACCTCCTCGATGTGAGAAGAAAAAACCATGGGACCATAGTCCACTCAACAAGCCACTATATAAATGGGTATGCGTACAACCACGTCCTCCCTGTTTAACAACTTGAACAGAACATAGAATCTAGATACAAAAAGCTATCCCCAACACAAGAACAACAACAACAAGAGAGCAACACAAAGCTTCAAAACCAGCAACAACAAAACGACCTCAGCTTACAAGGATTCAGACAACCAGAGACTAATCCCACCGTACAAATCTAATATAAACAAGTCAAAAATACCTCCCAAATTGCAGCTCAATCAGAGAAGATCTCATCGTCGGATTTACCAAACACTCAAAACAGCACTGATAAAGAACTATGACAAGCAGATTCAAACTGCACGAAACCATTCGCTGAGTGGCAAATTCAACAAAAAAGGCAGAAGTAAAAGCGAAAAACTGACCAACAATGCTGAGTCGCGATGCCTCCGTATATTTCACCGATCTAACAGGTTCTCCGCTGGTCTCAGGCTGACCCAAAGGAACGTTACGAGAGGCGAGATACTTGTCAAGGTCGGATCCACCTCCGCACGACGGCAGCTGGGTCTTTCTGGTACCACTCCCATCTCGAGCGAGGAGATCACGATACCACTCTTCCGAAGGTAGATCCACCCCATCGAAAGCAACATCGCCTTCATCAGCAGCAACTTGTTTGTTCTTGTGATATCTCTCTCTCCCTCACAACATGAGCCTCGTATGGAATTTATTAGTCCATGACCGGATCCGATTCTTCCTCCACGACCGTATGAGTTTAAGCTTGAGAGTGATAGTACTTGACCGCTGCCGGAACTCACTGCGGAGAAAAGTAACTCCAATGAAACAGGCCGCCTCGAAGAAAGGTCCCTAACGATGCAGGAAACGGAGGAAGAGGGTCGACAACTTCAAAACAAAAAGATGGCCAGACACAGTAAGCATCCAAAAATGATCAAAGAGTCTGACCACGATACCCTTGCGACCTCATCTTTGTCTGAAGAAAGGAATGGTGTCTTCCACAACAGAAGCATTATGTATGCGGACAAAGAAGTAACGCACATTCCAACCGTAAAAGTTTGACATAACCAACATAATCACCGTCGTAAAATTACTCAGCTTGAGGCAATATCGGGTCGACTGACCCACCCTCTTTGGATATAGAAGTCTAGAAAATAGTTGACGCTTAAGTCCATCCCTTGTTTGTAGCTCCGAAACAAAATTGCAACGAGGGGCTGCAAGCCTCCAGGCAAAAGTTGGCTTATCGACAAGCCATAATGATTTGGGAACCGAAGTATGACCTCTGGGATAGAAAACCATAAGCAACACTGCAGAAGGTGCGCCTCATAGCATTTAAAATAGCCACAAGGCGGGGAGTTGGCACTCTCCCCATGTTTCGGCATTCAAAACTCCACCTCCTCGGGGACTTGGCAAAAATCTCGGATGGTGGTGAGGAATGAACTCCTACATTCACTCTACCATTCGATAGGCTCTGTGAAGGTCAGTCTTGAAGGACTCCATAAGTCAGCTAGTGGAGGTGCAAGACCGCAGGTCGCTTCCCAATATGCATTGGCCTTCTCATGTCAAAGGAATGTCTTAAAAACTTGACCTTCCGAATGATCTCGTCACCCCAAACTCGCAAGCTCTCGGGAACAAAAAATGGAAGCATTGCACTCTCAAAAAATTCATTGTTGAAAGACTTGATACAAATAAAAACAAGTGAAGAAGAGAGAAAAAGGATTTTCTACCTTGAGAGAGTTTTCTTGTGTGAGTAAGCAAGCAAAGAATTTGAAATCTTACTGCACATACTTATAGAAGAAAAAAACTTAATATTCATCCTCGAACTTTTAGCTATCAATTTTTCCTAACCTACCTAACACACCTAATTTCTCGCAAGAATGCTTCGGCAGTTCTTGCAACGGGGGGGGGGGGCTAACTGTTGGGATCCAAAATGGTCACGGCAAAATCGATGCCCGAAAGATACCACGGAAACATTATCTATCTTTCTTTTAAAAGGAAACAAGAAAATCTTCGAATCCAAACTTCTTATCGCCTAACCCATCTCGTCCCGGTCAACGAATCAAGACATGCTATCAAGGGAATAGCCTAGTCATTTCCAATTCTAATCGCCCATGGTTGACTAGACAGGCATCGCCCATGGGCGACTAGACCCGTAGCATATTCTAGTCTCCCATGGGTGACTAGACACACACTACGTCTAATTTCCTATGGGCGATGAGACTCTCCCCAAAGTCTTGTCGCCCATGGGCGACTAGGGGCACACTACTTCTAGTTGCCCATGGGCGACAAGACTCTCCCAAAAGTCTAGTCGTCAAAATGCTACTAGACGAACACAACGTCTAGTCGCCCACGGGTGACTAGGCTCACCACCAAGTCTAGTCGCCCATGGATGACTAGACTCTTGGCAAAGTCTAGTCACCCATGGGCGACTAGACACACCCCACGTCTAGTCTCCCATGGGCAACTAGGACGACTAGAGGCGTGCAAAAATATAGTCACCCATGGTCGACTAGACCTCATCTTCCTCATCACTCTCTCCTTTGAATCTCGACTAGGCTGTTTCGTGTTTTGTCTCAGTTGGAGTGTCCGTTGAAGTTATCAAGACAAAAATAGCAAATACTTGTTTTCCCGTAAAACTCTGAGTCAATTGTATAAAACGATAGCAGTTAACTTAAACACCAATGTTATCTCGACTATACGGTTGGTTTACTATTTTGTGGAGTCAATGTCGTGAAATCACAAGAGGGATAATTTCTCCAAAAGAAATTTGTAAAAATTTCTTAAATTGTAAAACGACCCGCAATGTTCTAAAACGCGATAAAAGCCTACTTACGGTTTTAGACGAGAATGAGTCCAACTTTGATGACAGTCTATCGGAATATACATAAGATAAATGGAAAATAAGATAATTGTGAAAGTTCCAAGATAATTATGGAAAAACGAGAAGATAAGGAAGATTTCCATGAAAGGATAAACTCAAATCGAGGGCAGAAAAAGAAAGACGGTTAACCTTGAAGACCTATAAAAGATAAGTAAGGGAGAAGGACACACACACAAAGTTCTCTGCAACTCGGCACTTAGAGCGATTTAGACAACTTTCCATTTGTATTATCGAGCTGCGACTCAATTAGGTTTTAAAGTCTTAGGTTGTTAGAACTAGGAACTCACTGACAGCTCTTGCGGCCTAGGCTTTTACCTGTTTTAAACGCTCATACGCAGATTCAGAATAAGATATGTATTTCTCTTTTCTTTATCTCGATTTATTTTGTTTCGTCTGTTTTTACATAACTTGACTACTTGTCGTTAGGCTCAGTAGAAATCTGGGACCTTAGGGAAAGTTAGGATTTTTTAACTTTCCTACGATTATGGAAATTGACGGTGTGAATTTTGATTCCCAAAAAAGCCAGACAATAACCCAAAGTTATCAAACCCAAAGTTCTAAGAAAACCTGGCTCTGATACCACTTTGTTGGGGAAAAGAACACACTCGGCGCAGCGGAAACTACTAAGAGAGATCGTGTTCCCCCTGATCTTGTGTGAACTTTGAGGAAAATACTTTGATGATTGCATAATATATTATAAGAAGAAACTAAATGAGACAAACACTTTTTACGTGGAAAACCTCCTTGATGTGAGAAGGAAAAACCACGGGACCATAATCCACTCAACAATCTACTATATAAATGGTATGAGTACAATCACGACCTTCCTGTTCAACAACTTGAACAGAACATAGACTCTAGCTACAAATAGTTATCTGCAACACAATTACAACAACAACAAGAGAGCTACACAAAGCTTCAAAACCAGCAGCAACAAAACGACCTCAGTTCAAAAGGATTCAGACAACCAGAGACTAATCCCACCGTACATATCCAATATAAATAAGTCAAACATATCTGCCAAATTACAGCTCAATCAGAGAAGATCTCACAGTCGGATGTACCAAACACTCAAGACAGCAGAGATGAAGAACGGTGACGACCAGATTCAATAAAACCTAAACAACAGAAGATCCAACCATTGAAATCCAAATCCCATCTGTGAACCTCTAACCAACTGACTGATGAAGGTTCCAGACGGAATTCTGCCTCATTTTCTTTGTTTTGTCTAATCTCTTTTCTTATGTTTGTCTTCTCTTAAACCACACAAATTAGATTAAGAGACTCCAACCAAACCCACCGGATTTTCTCCATATAGAAGTAACCCAACAGTCATACCTTATTTGAAACAAAAATAAGTGGGAGTAATGATAGGGTCATCACTACTCCCTCAACTCCTGCAACTCCTTCAAGTTCAACCATGGCTTCCTAAAGCTTCTTCCCCAGCCTCAAGCATCTCCAAGGTTAGATGATGCATCGTTCCTGCTACAGCTCACCACACACGCAAACTCAAACAATGCATTCAAAGTTAGATGAGGAGTAAAAAGATGAAACAAAATCACCCTCTGCATTAAACAAAATAGCAGAAGCATTGCAACTTTGATCGAGATCTCATTGTCGACTGCGATGAGTGTGACAGAAATTTCAGTTCCAGTGCCTTGGACTTGGACTTTGCCTCCATATGTTTCTCTTTCTTCTATTAGTGTGTTGAAATCATTACCATTACCCAACGTTACTCTATGCAAAAACTTTTCTTCTTCAGGACCAAAGTCTTCTTCCAAGCTTGAAACTTTAATGTAGGAACATCTCTAGAGCTGAGAAAGCCCTGGTTCTAATGATACCAAAGGGTCTACTAGTCGGATTGCGTTATAGGGACTACCTCTTGGTTTCCATAATCGAATTAGAACACTTCAAATTTATCATCTTAACAACTCCTCGTGGTGCATTCACAATCTGAAAATAGGTATCAATCAAATGAATAAACAAAAGCATAACAAAGCACAAAACCTAAGCTGGATTGGAAACTACTGTTGCACTGTTCCAGAAGTTCTCAAGGATAAACTGTGCAAGAACGATGTCACCTCTCTTAGGGTTGAAGGATGCAACGATGGAAGCATCTTTAACACAAATGGATGCAAGATGGTTTTGAATCGAAGCTAGTTTCTGGTCTCAACCCAATTAAACATAGAAGCAACCAACTTCAAGTACCTCTGTAACAACAACCTATTATCATACACGATGAAAGGATACTTGAATGGACTGTTGCTTATTGTATACATATATAAAAATTGTTGGGGTTAAAAACAGTAATCTTGAAATTGATGTCCATGACTGTTAAGACGATCCCCCGAAGGAAACTCATTCCAAAAAATCGTACAAAATAAGTTTCGAGACAACAAAGAGCCGTGCATACTGATTGGTCGCCCACGAGCGACTAGAAACGAAAACATTGTTTAATTGCCCATGGGAGACTAAACTCTTAACGTCTAGTCGCCCAAGGGAGATTGGACAATCAGCATCGTCTAGTCGCCCATGGTTGTCTAGACTCGTAACATTGTGTACTCGCCCATGGGGACTAGACTCGGAGCACCGTCTAGTCGCCAATGGGTGACTAGACACTTACCAATCTCTAGACGCCCATGGGCGGCTAGACACTTACCAATGTCTAGCTTCCAATGGGCGGCTAGACACTTAACAATGTCTAGACGCCCATGGGCGGCTGGAAACTCACCAATGTCTAGTCGCCCAAGGGCGTCTAGACACAAACAATTGTCTACCACCATTGGCGTCTAGACACTAACCAATGTCAAGGCGCCCATGGGCGGCTAGACACTCACCGATGTATAGCCGCACATGGGCGACTAGACACTCACCAATGTCTCGCCGCTCATGGGCGGCTAAACACTCACCAATGTCTAGCCGCCTATGGGCGACTAGAAACTTACCAATGTCTAGGCGCCCATGGCCGGCTACACACTCGCAAATGTATAGTCGCCCATAGGGGACTATACCACGCCATCCTCACCATCCTCTCCGTCCAATTATTGCTAAGACATCTCTTGTTTTGTCTGGATTGGAGCTTCCGTTAATATTTTACGATAAAAATTGTAAACTTTTTTCTCACCAAATTTCGAGACAATCGTGTAAAATGACAAAGGTTAACTTAAACACCGACATTTTCTCGATTATATGAGTGGTTTGTTATTTTGCGGAACTAAACATCGTATAAAATATGAGGGACGATTTCTCCAAAAAGAAATCGTAAAAATCGCCAAAATTGTAAAACGGCCCGTAAGGGCCTAAAACCCGATAAAAGGCCCACTTACGATTTTTGATGAGAATGAACCCGATTGCAGTGATGGTCTATCTTATTTCCGCAAAGAATAAATGGAAAATAAGATGATTTTCTAGGCTCGAGATAATTGTGGAAAATCAAGAAGATAAGGAAGATTTCCGCGGAAGATAAACTCGAATCGGGGGCATAAGAGGAAAGACGACCGGCTTAGAATACCAATTTAAAAAGAGCCAATACAAGGAGCGGGGGGATTCGAAAATTAGTCTATGGGGGAAGTGATTGTTATCTTTAGGAGAACTTAGGATATATACTGCTAGACTAGCGAGTTTGCTACTTAGAACATTTTACTGTTCTGTTTATTTCGTTCTCCACTATTGATGAATTTTCTTCCATCTTGTTTTCGGTGAATCTCTGTAACTTTACATTATCTTAATAAATAAAATGCCTCTGTGCAATCTCTTTCGATATCTTGTTATTGTCTCTTTTGTATTAGTGTGTTTACGCATGGAATTCTGGACCTCAAGGAAAGTTAGGATTTCTTGATTTTCCTCCGTTAACAAAAATCGACAGAGCAAATTTTGGTTCCCACAGTTTTGCGCTAGAAGGGGGGTGGGATTTTATAATACCATAATCACCGGACGGTCAGGAAGCAATATATCTAACAAAACAAACAGCGACACTATCTCATTCAAGTATAGAGCAACGGCCGATCAGGCCAACCCTCACAACGATCTCCTTGTCATCGAGTTGAAAATCCAAGATATCGATGTCGCAAGAGTATTGGTTGTACCGGAAGATCTACCAATATTATCTTCAAAGATACCCTCAAATGCAAATTGAGCGCTCTGAAATCATCGAGAGTCCAAGCCCGATAGTGGGATTTTTGGGAGAAGCTACTATGACCCTCAGCTCGATCAATCTCGTGATTAAATCTAGGAGAATAACCAAAATCGTGGAATTCTTAGTCGTCGATCGCCCTGCATCATATAACGCAAGCATGGGTGTTCCATGGCTTAATTCCATTCAAGCTATCTCGTCAACGTACCACTTGTGTGTCAAAATTCCGAATACCTCGGGAATCAAAACAATCTGGAGAGAATGGAAAATATCGCAAGTCTGTTTCGCCGCAGAGTTAAAGCAGAAGAACTCAATGACAGAAACTCTGTCGAAAAAGAAAAAGAAATCTACTTCCGTCTAAAACGCCTTAGAATAAGATGAAACATAAATCTTTTGGCAGTTACGGAAAGCCGAGGCTTTAAAAGAAAAGCGTGAACCAACTTACAAACCCGCTGTGTCAATGTCTTAACAAGAAATTTCCTTAGCGTTGGGTTGAAATTGGCGCTAACCTTTGCGAGCCCTTGAAAACAGATCTTATAGCCTGTCTAAAAAAGAACTTGTACACGTTCGATTGGGCCGTGGAAGAAATGCAAGGGATTAACATTAATATAACATATCACAAACTCAACGTCAACCCAACTTTCACCCGTAAAACAGAAAAAGATGAAAGCTTGGACCAGAACGTGCCACCTCAATCAAATACGAGGTCCATACACCCCTCAAAGTCAGGTTGATAATGGAGGTCAGATACCCCAACTGGCTTGCGAAGGCCGTAGTGGTACAAAATAAAAACGGAAAGTGGCGAGTGTGCTTTGATTTCATCGATCTCAACAAGGCATGTCCGAAAGATAACTTTCCATTACCACACATCGATCGCTTGGTGGAAGCAACGGCAGGGAACAAGCTCCTATCTTTCATGGATGATTTTTCGGGATACAACCAAATTATGATGAATCCCGACGATCGCGAGAAAAATGCATTCATTACAGATTGAGAGACCTATTGTTACAAAGTAATGCCTTTTGGTGTCAAGAACGCAGGCGGGACTTACCAACGACTCGTAGACTGTATGTTCTCCGAGAAACTCGGAAAAACCATGGAATTTAACATCGATGATATGCTTGTGAAATCCATAAAAGGGCGCGATCACGTCGCCCACCTGCAGGCATGTTTTGAAAGACTAAATCTGCATAACATGAAACTAAACCCGTCGAAATGCAGGTTCGCAGTGGCATCAAGGGAGTTCCTCGGGTATCTAGTCATGCATCGTGGAATCAAAGATAACCCGAAGCAGATCAATGCACTGATCAAAATGGCCTCTCCAAGGAGAAATCCAGAAGTACAAAGGTTACCTTGGAGAGTGGCAGCGCTTAAGCGCTTCATCTCGCGATCAGCGAACAAATGCTTACCCTTCTACGACACCTTAAAAGGGAACAAAAAATTTTGAGTGGTCCGAGGAATGCGAAAAAGTTTTCCAACAGCTGAAGCATTACCTGACCACTCCCCTAGTTCTTGCGAAACCCGTCGAAGGGGAACCATTATTCCTATACATCGCGGTATCCACAACAGTTGTAAGTGGCGTTCTCATCAGAGAAGAATGCGGCGAGAAAAAACCAATTTTTACGTAAGTAAAACCTTGCTGGATGCTGAGATGCGGTACCCTCTTAATCAGAAGCTGGTACTCGCTGTCGTGATGTCAACACAAAAATTGAGACCGTACTTCTAGTCGCACGCGATCGTAGTCCTCACATCGTTCCCACTACGGATGATTTTACACAGCCCTAGTCAATCAGGGAGCCTAGCAAATTGGGCAGTCGAACTAAGTGAATAAGATATCAAGTATTGGGCGAAAACTTGTGCAATGTCGCAAGTACTCACCAATTTCCTGGTAGAGCTCCCCACGGAGGTCATCACAAACCAAGAACCAAATTCGACATGGGCCCTTCATGTCAACGGGTCTTCATCTAAACCAGGCTCGGGAATTGGAATTCGACTCATGTTGCCAACTAGGGAAGTGTTGGAGCAATCATTCAGACTAGTTATTCACACTTCATGGTCATCGCAGGTTTGAGGCTAGCTCATGGTCTCAAGATACATAATATCCATGCGTATTGCGACTCACAACTAGTGGCAAACCAGTACATAGGGAATACGAAGCAAGAGACGAGAGGATAGATGCATACCTAAAACTCGTCCAGAATTTAGCTCAGAACTTCGATTAATTCGCTCTCACTCAAATTCCTCGCGCGGAAAATGTCCAGGCCGACCCCCTAGCAGCCCTGGCTTCAAGCTCATATCTGGGTCTCATACGAGTAATCCCCGTCGAAATCATAAAGGATCTGAGCATCGGGTCACCGGTCATTGTGAACCTAATCAACTCACAAGACGATGGCGATAGTGACATCCAATCCGAGGAAAATTCGGAACAATCCGAGTACGGTTCCGATAAGCCATGAATGGAAACGATCCTGGCGTACATCACCAACAGAATGCTCCCCAAAGAAAATTGGGCGGCCCGAAAACTCAAAACCCAGGCCGCGGGATACATCTTAGTAGATGGAGAACTCCACAAATGGAGGTTCTCCAGACCACTGATGACGTGCGTGGAAAGAGACAAAGCGCAAAAAAATCATGGAACATGTCAATTCTTGGATCCTGCGGGAACCACTATGGCGGAAGATCCCTCGCTATCAAGATAAAACGCCATGGTTACTTTGGGCAAACGATGATCAAAGATTGTGAGAGCTTTGCACGAAAGTGCAAAAAGTGCCAGACACGCACCAACAATCCATCAACCCGCGGAAGTACTCTCGTCGATTTCAGCGTCATATCCATTCATGTGGTGGTTGATGGACATTGTCGGTCCTATGAACAAATCCAAACAAAAACGCTTTCTCCTAGTCTTAGCAAATTTCTTCTCATAATGAGTCGAAGCAGACTCATACACAAGCATAAAAGACACCCAAGTCAAAAGCTTCGTATGGAAAATATTATCTGCAGAAATGGAATCCTGGAAAAAATCGTAACACACAACGGATCTCAGTTCATTTCGACAATATTCAAAGTGTTTTGCAAGAAATGTAAGATACGACTAACCAAGTCGACTTCCAGATATTCGCAAGGTAACAACCAGGTTAAAACTATTAACAAAACCATCCTAGATGGGCTTCAGAAACGCTTAGACGCGAAAAAGGGTCGATAGACCGAAGAGCTCGACGGGGTCCTATGGTCCCATCTGACGACTCCAAGACGAGCAACGGGAGAAACCCCATTCGTCTACGGATCAGAATGCATGCTCCCGACAGAAGTCGAGTTCCCTTCTATCTGCAAGAGACTACTCCCAGAACGTGAAGACTTGAACAATCTAATGCTATTAGACTTCTCGACCTCATCAATGAGCGTGGGAATGAGGCCCTTTTGAGAATTCAAAATTATGAACAAGCGGCCACAAAGTACTACAACTTGAACGTGCGTAGCCCCAGATTCATGGAAGGGGACTTAGTCCTACGCAAGTTTTCCAGAAAACCTTTTCTTAAACATGGGAAAACTCGGAGCAAACTGGGTAGGGCCTTACAAAATACAAATGTAGTCTGACCAGGTGCATAAGAAATCGCCGACATGCAAGACATCCAAATTCCGAGAACGTGGAACGCGATGCACCTCAAAAAATACTATCACTAAACAATCGCGTCACAGCAAAATGAACTACGAGACGGCCTGATCCCCAAAAAGGGTACGTATGAAATTTGTCACAAAACGAGTCCCCCTCTCTAAAAAGGGGGATGGGTACGTGTACATACACTCGTATACTCCCATTTTTCTAAATATCAGTTCGCTCGGACTTAATATTTAAAAACAAAAAGTAAGCAATAGAAACGCGGACAGACTTACCAAAAGTCTCGCTAACCTCTTACACAAAGTAACACTTCAAGGGTACAAACAAGCAAACAAAATGTTTAAAAAAACTTTCGAAAAATTTATATCATCAAACCTACTCAATAATCGATAAACTCTTCAAAGCCCGCAAATGTTCAATCAAGAACTGCGGCAATCCAAATAAAAACCAACATTCAGCATCGCGAGATATCGTAAAGGCCTGAAGAAATCGTTAATTCGACAATATACCTTCCTATATGAAACCTCCATCCCAGAAGCCCAAACAGTCATACGCACTAACACATATTCTTTGTGAAGACTCAAAACGGTAACATCTTGTTTCTGATCACAACAAACGACTCTAACGTCCTAAACATACTAAGCCATCTCCTCCCATAGAGATATCTCTCCGACATCCGACTAAAGGAATCCGAAATTTTGGTAAACACTTCCAGACGACTTCGAAATTGTCTTTGGAAAGATGTTCGTTTCCCGATCAAAGCAAGTCATATAAGCCGAGAACTCATCGCAGACTTCAAAATTGAGACGGAACCAAGTCGAAAACGCTACGAACAACATAAGCCAAAATAATCACCGCAAACTCTAAACCAGTACTAGGCCTAAGTCATACCCTAAACCCAGCACACTGGTATCGAACATCTCAAGGCAGGATATCTAACCGATACGAGATCCTAAAGCATGTTTCTTTGCTCATGTTTGTACGTCCATACGATTTCACAAAATAAAAAAAATTATAATCTTTTGCCAAAAACAAATGACGAGTGTGACGATCTGCAAAGAGTTAGGTACGAGATGACAAGTCATTTTCTTCCCTCTACACACGCTCTTACGCTTTCAAAACATAATGTACCATTTATTAAAAGCCACATACGGCCAGTCCTGAAAACATAAAACATGGCCACACACGACCAAACCAAACATAAGCAGAAAACAGTAAAAATCAAACGTCCCGAACGAGACCATAAACTTTCTCATCTGCGAAAGGCGGGACCTCGTCCTCATCCAGCACGTCACTAGGGATTGAAGCGACGTCACATGAGCCTCCCTCAACACTATATCACAAAGCTCAACGTCCACGGGATCCTGCCCCTTAAGGGTATCTGAAGGCGTCGAAAGAGTGCACTCAGACTTCAGATCGGCGAGGATTGAATCAAAATCACCCTCCACGGTTGCCAGTTCTGCTTTACGAACAGATAGCCTGGCCTCTTCGGCCTCTAGAGACGGTGCTCCTTCGCCCTGAAGTATCTGGACGCCCCCTTCGATGACCACCAGAGCAAGATCCCTTCTGTGAACATCAATCAGTGAATCAAGGGAAATAGCAACCCTCACCAAGCAAGCTTGAAACTACGCCTTAGCCTCCACAACCCTGCAGCTCGACGAACCTTCTTTGTTTTCAATTCGATGCTGTAGCTGATGCAACTCCGAAGCCTTGGCCTTCCTAGCCTTCTTCTCCTTGAGCAAGGAACTCGCTATTTTCCGGAGATCTCTCTCCAACTCGCTAATCCGACTCTCCAACCTCGATACCTCGAGAGAATGGACTTCATCGATAGCTCCCAACTTCACCTCAAGCTGCGATGATTTGTCTTTCGATTCAGCAAGCTCTTTCGAGAGACACTCGACCTCTGATCCGCAATTGTTAATCATCTCATTGATTAAAGACACGAACTCCGCAAACAAAGAGAAATGAGCAAAGATCTAACACACCAAAAAGGAATCTTAAAGCAAACATTGGAATGGTACGGCGTTATCAAACTCGAACTGGAAGTATCCAGGGGCGAAGGCCTGATCTCGCTTCCTCTTAGCTGTCACGGGGTTTGTACAAGCCCTCTTACGACCCTTCTGCGCACGATGGGAGTGGCACTAAGGGCACGTCACCCCAAGAAAATTTCTCTCTTGGATGGAGGAGGAGGCAATCAACTCTGGAGCTTGGTCAATATCGTAACAGAAACCAAAGCAGTAGAAGAACCTGTCGGCTGCGCCGAAACCTCCGCCGCAGTCACTCCACCATCAGGAACGATCAGAGAAGGAAGTGGACATCCGAAAATGGGGTTCAAGGAAAAAGTCGAGATAGAGTGATCCGTCGTATCAACATGGACCTAGCTCCCTGCCACGCGTCATGGCAAGTCAGCTCCTCCAGAAAAACGAGATACTCAGCCACATGAGTTGGAAACACCGCCAGGCGAAGGAGACTTCAAAGAACTAGCCTGAAAGGACATCACCCATCCCAGACCCGTTTCTTCTTCTATCATCGTAAGAGGAAGTCATTCTTGATTCGAAAAAACCTCCCATGAAAAAAGATGAAAAGTTAGAAGCGTGGAATGAATGAAGAGCGAAGGTCCTATACTTATAGAGATTTTTCGTAATTAAAATAATCGACAAAATATTTGCGATTATTCGCGAAACATTCATGTCTATAGATTCCAATTAAACGCGCATCACTCAATCGTAAGAATCGCCACTCAAAACATACGAGTTGAGGGCTAACTGTTGGGTTAAAACGGTAATCTTGAAATCGACGTCCAGGACAGCTAAGATTATCCCCCGAAGGAAATCTTTCCGAGTGATATAGTGTG
>CAJHQP010006652.1:0-36937 GCA_905132765.1 Moricandia arvensis | reverse complement strand
GTATACATAATGTTTATTTCACGCAAGCCAGATTTTAATCTGCTGTAAAATTATTATGTTAAACAATAGAAAAAAGGTGAAAACAAAACTTGGTGTTTCACAAAAAAAATCAAAATAACCTTTAATTTCCATGTAGTCCATTTTAATATTCAATTCTTAAATTGATTTAACGTTGACTTTTAATTTAATTTAAAATAGCTGACTGAACCAAAAATCTGAAGTTAAAATGAATAAATTTTAGAAACTATTGATTAAAATGTCTTAGGATGAAAATTGAAGGTTATTTTTGTAATATTTTAATTTTAATTTGTTATCTTCTCTATATAATTTTATTTTTGTACTATTGCAATGAAGACATTCAAAATGACCACAAGTTTCATTAATTAGTTCAGCTTTTTATTTTTATTATTGTAAATATTTATAATAATTTAACAAATAATCTATTAAGAAGAATTTGCATTATACCAGTTTCATATCAGGACATATGTAAGTTGTCAGAAATTAATCAAAAAATCTTCTGTATAATGTATTCTTTTTAAATTAATAATACTTAATGAAAAATTTGAATGAAAAATAGCCCTAGAACATTAAAAAATAAATTTTAATACAAATGTACACAACCTTGGCAGCCTTACTCACCTGAGAGGTCAAAACAAATATATGATTCAAAAAGAGAAGCTCAAGCACATCAGCATACTGAAGGGAAGTTCACTTCCTACACCCTTATTGTATTTACTTGATTCTTTACCGTGTTTTGAAACTGAGTTTGATGGTTTTAGTGTAGAACTGTAAAAGAGCAATGCAAGAGAGAAGACTAAACTATACTGCTTTAGTTAAGGATTTGCAGAACATGGATGCATATATCATCTATGACCATACAAACTCGTGACTCACACTTACCAGGAAGTTTCTTGGAGTACCGCTTTAAAGGCCAACATGAGCTTAGTCCACAAAGCGTTCATGTCTTTGGGATAAGTTTTCATTGAGCTGATTTCTTTGCCATCCGGTACAAAGAAAGGTAAAGAAGGATGTTACATCTATGCTGTAGTCTGGAAGTATGATCTTCATTCTGGATGTTTAATGAACAACTGCTTGGATTAGGATTGGGATAGTTTTTGACAATGTGATCTTCGAGAAGGCACCAATTCATTTTACTGCCACCAGGGGCGTAGCCAGTGCATGACCAATGGGGGCAATGTGCAGCCCGTAATTTCTTTGGATATTATGGCATTACTATAATGACAAATTTTCAAGAAAATCAGCTTAGAAAAAGTAGTTAAGATGTTATTGTGCACCATTGATGTCCACATAGTCGAATCCTTCTTTTGGGCATTTATTTAATCTATATTAGAAGTGCCACCCATTAACAAACATCTTTTCCTGGGCTTTGCCCCCTGTTGTCCACAGCTGATGATTCTTCTCTTGTTACTGGTTTGTTCTTTTAAAGATGTTGGTTTATTGCATTGATTACCTACAACCATTTTTAAGTTATTAGGTACTTTGGATTTCCTTGTTGTATGCTATAATCAGAAAGAAAAGAAACTCATGATGATTGTTGGTCACCTGATAAGTTTGCTAGTGATCATATTGTCCATTCTGCTTTTCAGTTTTTGGCCTTGTCATATTACTTATGGTTTTGATCCTTTGACCCTAGTAAAATTAATATCTCTACGTGTTGAAGAACATGTGTATTCAGGTGGGAAAATAAAAGCTAAACTTGTTGATCATGTTAAAAAGAAAGCAAACCAGTACCAAAAGCAAGCCGGCCATAAACATGTTTGTATTTAAGCTCTGAGATTGGAATTGCGATCAAAAGAAGATTTTGGCCTTTACTGATCAAACGAAGCTCAAGGATAAAAACAAGAAAGGGAGGTCTACTGAAGTCCTAGATCAGCTCAAAGCCGACACTTACAAACCAGACTTGAAAGCTAAGTGTTTTCTCCCTTTTTCTCGATCTGATTTTGTGCTTAAAGAGAAACAGACTTGTGATGAAATTACTATTCTTAAACTGTTGCAGATGAGTATTCGTTCTTCCATTTCACAGGTCTTTGAAGAAAGACAATCAGAGAAAACACAAAAGAGATTTATCACTGCAAGAACAAAAGGAGTTTAGAGTATGTCTTTGTACCAAAACTGGCCCTTAACACCAATCATTGTGACAATCTGTTTAAGCACTTTAAGGAGCTTAGTTTAATTAGTTCAGTGCCTTATTTGTTTTTTTGGTCATTTCTAAACAAGAAAAACTTTTTTGGTCTTGAAAGGGTTAAAATTTTGTATTTTAAACCCTGCTTTTGGAAACATGGTCTATTCTTTTGAAAAGCTTGAACCAAAAGATTTTTCTTGAACAAAAACATTTTCAAGATGGAAAATTCAACATTTTCTAATCAGGTATTGAGTCTTGAATTGTTTCTGAAACCTAACAAAATATTTGATGACCATGGGAAAAGATTTGGGAAAACATTTTTTTTGCTCAAAAGGCGTTTGTTTGATCTTTTAGGTGATTGTGTTTTGTAACCCATTTGATCATTCAGAAAAGGCGTGTCTGGTTCAAGAAATGATGACCATATGACATGGGCCAATGAAGAGCAAGGATCAACCCTTTCCAGTCTTGGATTTGGGCCAAACTCGTTTTAGGATTTCTCTGTAACTGATCCACTTTATTTGAATGTAGGAAAACTATCTGAGGCGGAATGATAGGATCATGTCCCAGCTCGATCATCAGTCAACTCGCATCAGATTAACTAGAGAACGGCCAGGACACGACCCGAGTGTGTTTTCAAAGGAGTTTGGCCAGTGAATTGGAGATCTAGGCTCTCTTTGGAAGATTGGAGACCACCTTTACTAATCAAGTGAACATAAAAAAAATATTTCCCAGTCCGAGCCCATAATCAAATTAGGACGAGTCATTTTGGAAGATGGTCGTTGCTATATTCTTGCGGCCATTATGATCAAAGGAAGCCACCGGATCATGCCACTAAGTTCCATACTTGTCTTCGATGAGCCCCAAACATGCTCTCATAAGCAAAATGCATATTTATGGACCAATTTAAATAAAATAAAAGGCCACGATCTAGACTATTTTGGCCTTTGGAGAATTGGTTTAGACAGAAAAAGATCCAAAAGAAGTTACTTTGATCTTGATGGAAATGGATTTCGAATAAACCTTAGGTAGATAAGTGATTTATAGGTCCATTTCCATCAAAAGAAGGCCAAGAGAATGCCATCAAGAAGTCAAGGTCATGGCTAGGCAATGGAGAGTCTAAGTTCTGGTCAGATTATTTATTCCAGTCAAGTATTTGTTGCATTTTCTGTGTCATTTTTAACTATTTTTATTTCATTTCTACAATTTGCAAGACTATAAAACACGCGTTGGAGCCACAAAATAAAGAAAACTAGTTTTTTTTTATTTAAACCATGTTTTGCATATGAGAGTGATTCTCATTTGTTCTTTAAAAGAAACCGATTACTGGTGCGATCAGCTAAAACCGGATACACCTAGAGGAACATCAGTGCGTACATCATAAGTCTTACACAACTCTTGTATGTTTCCAATCGATCCATTCCTCTTCTTCTTTGGTCCTTGTAGTCAATTGATCTAAAGTATATTCAAGTGGCCAACTCTATGGTGCATTACCTCGAACATAATGTTATTATACTTTTCGCAGGAGATTGCCCTTCCAAGTTCCAGCAAGAAACCTCAATTCCTCCTAACTAAGTTTATACCAAACTTAAAAATTCCCTCAAAAAAAATCCATCTGCATTTTGCTATTATACAAGCGACGAGATTAGGATCAAACTGATGCAGATAACATAGTATAAGTATTTGTCCATGTCTATTAGAACTAAAGATCACATCAAACGCTAAAGAAAACATGGTATCATATCATACCAAAGTCAAGTAACTCAGGATCTAAAAATTCGAACTTGATGGTCAAATTTGAAATCTTTGCACATGCATATAAAGAAAAGCAATCACACAATTAGATACTTTGCTGTCAATTCTTTTCTTCCTAAAGTGAAATACCCATTACATTTTCCAAGGTATCTTTTGCTTTGTACTTAGCTACCTACCACATACGTTTTTTACTTTTAGTTTTACTACATAAACCTCACAAGCCACACAACACAATTCACACTATTTCCTATTAATTCCACAAAAATGCATAACAAGACTGGCTCTCTACCGGTCAGATCCGACCCATCAGCCCGACCCATATCCCGTCACCACTCAACGAGCTACATTGATCGGGTCAAAGAAAGCCTCACAACAAGAGTCTCCAAATTCATATGTGCTATTTTCTTAACGCTTTTGCTATGTTTAGGCACTGTTTTTTTCATCTTATGGATCAATCTACGTCCTCACCGACCCCGTTTCCACATCCGCGAGTTCTCACTCCCCGGTTTGGGCAACCCCGAAGGTTTCGAGACCTCTCATATAAGCTTCAAGATAACGGCTCATAACCCAAACCAAAAAGTTAGTGTTTACTACGACTCCATGGAAGGAACCGTTTTACTACAAAGAGAAACGGGTCGGGTCGACAAAACTCACTCACCCATCGTACCAGGACCCAAAGGACACGAGCTCCATCGAAGGAGTCTTACGTGGGCCCACAATGGTGGTGAATAAGGACCGTTGGAAGCAGATGGGACGAGAGAGGAATCAAGGGAAGGTAGTGTTCCGTTTGGACGTGGTGTCCGTGATACGCTTTAAGGTGTACTCGTGGCACAGTAAGAGGCATAGGATGCACGCAAACTGTTACATTGAGGTCGGCTGGGATGGCATGTTGTTAACTGGGACTAAAGACAAGAGATGTCCGGTTTATTTCACTTGACCAAATTGCATGTGTCACCAATTATGATTTGGACAATTTACTCTTCTTTTTCTATTAATATGATTCAGTTTGATTTGTTCAACATATCGGCTGTATTCCAACATTTCATATAAATGATTCCAAATATTATCCTAAATATGATGGTTTATGTGTATTTAATTTTGGTGCCACATCGTGATTGGCACATGATGACCTGTACAAATTCTTATAGCATCCTACAATTCGACGTCAATGTTTATATAACTATATGGGCCTAATGATTTGTACCATTTACGCGCTTATGTTTGTGTTTATGTCATTATGTGTGTCATGTTGTTTGACTTATAATAAAGATAATTATGTGTATTTTACAAGATTGAAATTTTTCAATTGTTTTTACATCTGTTGAAATATTCAACCGATAATGATCACTAACTTGAAATAAATAATATGAAAGAATATATAAATTTGTATTGACTTTGTGATAGGAAAAATATATATATTTTAATTTCTTCAACTTTACATACAAAACTTCTACGATAACAAGCTTTCAATTTTTTCCAACCCAAACCAACCAAACTGAAACCGATGCGAACCGAATTAAACCGAACCGAATCGAGAAACCAATGTTTTGTTATTATTTGAATTAAACATACTATCAATATACAATATACTAAAATCCTAAAACTAAAGTCACTATTAACTTTATTAACGATGTTGAAGTTCTTAATTTCTTATTTACTTAGTTAACTTTGGTTTGATTGTGTTCATATAACCTTTGTGGTTTTTAAAAGTTTTTGTTTCAATTCTATATTAGATTTAATTTACATTGTTTATTTTTAAGAGACATCTTTAATGATCGTTTTTAAAAAATAAAATCTATTTTTTTAGTTAACTTTTGTTTGATTTTGTTTTTATAATTTTTTTTATGTTTTAAAGGTTTTTGTTTCAGTTTTATATTATACTTAGTTTACATAGTTTATTTTTTTTATAGTCGCCAACATGATGATTTCATGACCATATATTTATGTTTTAAAACATGATTTCCTTCAGAAAAACTAAATTAGGGGAATCCGATTAAATCGAACCAAAACACAAACTAATTAAGCTGAATACAAACTGAACCGAATACAAACCAAACCGAAACTGATTCAAACCAAAATAAATATTGTTTACTTTAATGAGAAAATTTCTGGAATCGAATAACCAAACCGAACCGAACCGAGAAAATAACCGAAGCGCCCACCTCTATTGAAAACACCAATATTGAGAAAAAACATCAATGTATTTTTTCAATGTTCTAAAAATCCCTTAACGGTGGTTATGCGTTCTATAGAAGATTATTATTTAGCCGGGCGACTAAGTCGATTTTGTGATCTCCTAGACCAATGTTTAAAAAAACTGGTTTGAAAAATTCGTTTTGTTCATATCTGATTTGTCGACTATATAAACGCCTAGATATCGCCTAAGCCGATTTTTAGAATACTGAATTTTCTCTTGCGGCAATTTTCGATCTTGTACTATACAGTTACTATTTTATTATTTTCTTACTATTTTTCCTCTTAATACGTTTACCGTTTTGGTATCATTGCTAAATTTCATTGTTCATGTTTACAATATTATAATTTCAGTTTGTCGTAATCATATCTCAAATCAGACAGCCTGGCCAAAAGTTGACTCAGAAAAACATAGTTATGAAACTATAATATACTATAGTATATTAAAAGGAGAATATACTAACCAAAATAGTGCCTATTGTTAGGTTATAAGAAGAGTCGTTGCAAACAACATATTTGATCGTAGTGTTATCTAAAAAAAAAAAGAATTTGTTTTCTTTTAAGAAATGCTCGATCTTAGTTGATGACAAAAAACACGTTATATGAATGATGATGATCTCCCTCCTTCAATCAAAAATCATCAACTTTCTCTTCTTCTTCTTTCTCATCAAAACCCTAAATGCACAGCCAACGCATATCTATAGCTACTGCTACGAATCTGGTAACTACACGGCGAGTAGTCTTTACAAATCCAATCTAGACTCTCTCTTATCTGTTCTCCGTTCCCAATCATACTGGCAAGGTTTCTACAGCTACATATCCGGCTCTTCCTCTACATCAACGGTGTATGGAAACTATCTATGCCGCGGAGATGTCTCATCCTCAACATGTGAAACATGCATTACAAGAACGTCAAGAAACGTTCTAATAGCATGTCCTGTCCAAAAAGAAGCTATCATATGGTATGAAGAATGTTTCCTTGCATACACCAACCGTCAGACCCAGCTCCCCATTTCTGATTTTAGACCGTCCATTAGACTGACGACGTATATGTATACCATGTATTCATCTTATTTCACTAATACCGTGGCATACCGGATGGACCTTCTGATACGAGAAGCCTACTCGAGCTCTTCGTATTTCGCAGAAGAGACTCATCAGGTGAGTTATCTTGGAGAGGCTTATGATCTGCACGGGTTGGTGCAGTGCACACCCGATTTAGATCAGTACGATTGCTATAGATGCTTGAAATGGGCGTATAATGAGACGGAAAAGTGTTGTTATGGAAACATTTATGCATTGGTTTACACTACAAAATGTATGTTGACATACAAAGCCAGTTTCTTGGCGCCTCCTCCCCCTCCTCCTCCACCTCCGCCACCGCCATTCCGTCCTTCTGACAGCAATAATAGCCCCGATTCCGACGATTCATTTTCGTTTAAGTTTAAAGGTCAGAATTAAATATGTAACTATATACAGTAAAAACTCTAAAAAATAATAATGTTGGAACTTTAATATTTTATTAATTTTTAGAGTTATTAATTTACAAAAAAATAGTTTTTTTTATTTTAAGATATATTTTTCTAAATAAAAAATATATTTAATTGTAGTGTATATACATTAAGTAAAATTTTGGAATTTGACATTTATATTAATTTTATTTTATTATTTGATATATATAAAATATGTCTCATAGAATTTAATTTTTTTAAAGATATAATTTTACTAAAGCTCGTTAAAATATATTAAGTTTTAAGAAATATAAAGATAAATTCATTATGAGTATGAAACAAAAATAATGGTTTGTTTATAGCTATATAAAATATATATACATATAAATTATTAATTTATAATTTTAATGGGATCATATACATATGATTTTCTAAAAATTTATTATCTTATAATTTTATCGATTTATGTCATATTTTGAACATGACCGAAAAATTATTAATTTATGATGTTTATTAGTTTATAAAGTATTAATTTATAGAGTTTCTACTCTCATTCCTTTCAAATATATTAGAGCAACACCAACAGTAAGAACCTACATGGGTTCACTAAAACATCAAAATATTAATTTTTAAATAAACTGAATTAATTTTGATTTTTTAAAGAAAAAATCAGCAAGCACAAAAATGATATTTGGACAATAAAGTTGACATGGGCAACTAACATTTTAACTGCAAAATACTCTCTCACTTTCTCTTTCCTACTTTTTTTTTAATTGGCTTTTATTTGTAAAGAACTGGGTTAGAACCTCTAATAATCATACTCTTATATTATAATGTTTTAGAAGGTATTAGATGTTTTAAAATCTAAGAATTTTAATACTTTTATGTTAATTTTAATTTTATATAAAATTATTCAACGCTGATTGTAGATCATTAGAGATAGTAGTGTTACCTTGTTCCCTTGGTATGTTAGGGGCATACTTTGAAGCCGATCTGCTGAAGGCCACCATTGACAAGGTCTTTAGAGCAATGTCGATTTTGGGTTTTTCTATCCCTTCGAGTGGTATTACTCTTCGAACTATCAGATCTGAATTCAGTGGTAAAGCAGCATGGTGTCTGCATAGGTTTTCTCTCCTCTTAAAATTTGTGTGAGTTTGAATTTATCAAACTGGTTGGCTAGATCATGGACTACTTTAAGGTAAACATCGTAGAACATTACATCGACCGAATTTCCAGTATCAATCATACACTAGACAACTCGAAACAAGTGAAGATTAGCTTTATGACTAGAGTGTGGTCGTGAGGTTTATCGAGGTGTATCGTTTCACTTTTTTGAAATGCGATTTCTTTGCCTTCCATTGGAGTAATCTCCTTGGAATGTTTACGGTTATTCTTTGGTAGGCTTTTATGGAGTTAATTGAATCTAAACATAATTATGAGCCATTGAAGATGAAGTTGAATCAGTTGGGAGGTATATCCATTGGCCCCTGCTTTATTGCAAGTTCTTATTATATAAGAGATTGTATTTTAATTAAGTAAAGGTATACCTCTTGGTGGTAGTGTAGGCATGTGAGGCACTGATGGAGGTATGGTTACTGATTTCATTGATCCGCCACAAAGGTTAAGACGTCTGAAGATGAGATTTACCCTTGGTCAAGGATCAGCCGTTGACCCGGGTGATGCTGCTTCATCTTCCTCAGGTCATTTTCCTTTTAACGAGCTTGCTTTGGGATTTTCCTTTGGTGGAGGAGAGCTTTCTCTTTCTTTGGGGTTCCCCATCTTTTGGTCTTCTACTTGTTTTGCTTGGAGTCAAAGTCGAGTCCAACATTCCTTCGTTGACTATCCCTTCATCTAATGGAGTTTGCAAAACTTTTTAGGATCAAAGTTCACATTATTTGTATTGGGAGATTCATCGATGGCATTGTTGTGTTTGTTAGATGATAGACCACACTAGATCTAGTATTACGCTTACTAGAAGTGGATACTGACGGGTCTCGTCTATGTTTTTCATAGAGAGTGGCGGTTTCTTCTCCTAGAAAACAGAAGTCTGAAGTGTGGTGTAGCGCGTCTTCGAATGATTTGAGATCTCATTTCTGTTAACCTATATATATAGGATCAAAGTGTTTCGTTGTTCCCTTGTATTACTGAGAAAAAGGCTCATTCTGAAACTTTCTCTTCTATGAATACGGTGTAATGTTTCAGAAAGGCGCCTTCTAGTTGAGTGAAATTGTCTATATAATTTTCCTCTAAGTCGACGAACCATTCAAGTGCCGGTCCGTTGAGATTTTCAAAAATTCTACAGTATCTCGATTCCTTTTACTAGTCGTTGGGATGAGCCCAGACTACTGCGAGCCTAAAGACGCATGTATAAGCCTTAGGGTCTGATTTCTCTGAGAATTCTACAAATTTATTTTTTTATGTATCTCAATGATGCGCATTATCGATCAGATTTGTAAACGGAGTTCGTCGTGCCTCTTCCATTATGTGTTCTATATCAGGTGCGAAACTAGTGGTCATGTGGACCCTTTAGTTTAGCTGCATTACATTCACATTGGTTTGCTGGACATATCTTAGAATGGATTTGAGATCGATAAATCCATGTTCATTGATATGTGGCAACATATTTGGCAGTTTCCTCTTAGTGTGTATGATCCTGAGAGATGTAAAGACAAATCTCATGTATCTCAAGGAGAGCCTCGAGAGTTTGAGCGATCGTTGCACTCTGATGTGTTCGATCCACGAGTGTGGTGAGCATCCTTCAGATCTCTGCTAGTGTTTTTTTGTCGTTTGCGGGAGTGGAGAGGTCGGTCATGGACTAGACCTTGCTCTGGTAACTGACGATCAGTCGGAACACTTATCGGTGGAGCCACATGGAAATTTGTTTGGCTCGGGGCTCGAGAGTTCTCCAGAACAGATGTTTGGAATCCATCATTGAACGGGGCGTTGCTAGGTTCCTCAGTGGTGATGGTGCTTTGATAAGTCAGAATGACATCGTTGGCTTGGATCAGTGAGTTATTGTGGTTGGATTCACTAGTTTTAGGACCCATTTCGATTTAACTGATCTTTTATTGGGCTCTTGAATTAGAAATAGCTTATTATCGTCTTCCTACAGACAACACCAAACTGTAGGAGCTAATACTCAAAATCAAAAATATTAATGTGAATAGAGTAAGGTTTAGGGAAACAGTGGGTAAAGATCTCACTGAGTAAATCTGTAAGATAGTTTGATCGAATTGAACTAATATTATTGATAATGATATGATGAATACAACGAAAAAACACAAGATAATACAATTCGAAGAGAGTATTCTAGGTCTTAAGTGAGTAAGTCAAATTTATCTAATAATGGTCTTGGCTTTGTCTTTTATTCTGGTCAGCTAACTTCAACTACTCGCGTATCTAGATGTTTATGATTTGCTCCGGTGATCTCGGCATGTTGCATAACCGATTGATCGCGAAGTGACTGATTATTTGTTATTATCCAAAGAGTTAGAGCTCGCTACCTTGGACTGCGAGGTATCCCTTTGGGCGAAAATAATTGGCTTTGCCAATAAGTCATGTTTTCATTGTCAATTCAGCTGATTAAATGATTTTTTTTTACCGAATATATGTAATAAATTATGTTCCAATAGATTTTTTTCATGATTATTTTTGTACAAAAATTCTGAAATGATTAATTGTGAAAGGATTATACCGAGAAGACCATTTCTCCCAATTTGTTTAATGATCTTCTTTTCTTTTTAATGAGCTGCGCTTCTTGAGATAAATTTGTTCACGTAATCTATGATATTTCTTTGACATGGATTTTTGGTTGCATGCATGAAGGTAAAGTGTTTCGAAGAATCATTGGTCCGGTAATAGCTGCGGTGGTAATGATCTTGGTGATTTGTGTATGCTCTCTTTGTTGTTATTGTTGTAAGAAGAAGAAGAAGAAGGAGCAGGTACAAGAAAGAGAAATGTCAACGACCAACGTTATCGTAAGTCCTACGGTTGATCAGCCAATAGCCAAAACCGAATCACAATTACCAAATTAATTCAAATACAAATTATGGTTATACTCGTGTGGTTGAATACTTTTTTTTGATTTGAACTTCGTGATTGATGACTATAGGAACCAATGTATTCCCTATAGTAATTAGATCAACTACCGTTGCTAAATTAATTTGTCTATGTTTTCTTGTTTACGACTCCTATACATGAGTGTTTTTTAGCTGAATTGTTAGGGCATCCACAACCGTGGATTCCCCTCGGAGTCCTTAGGAATAGTGTTTTTAATTTTTTAATTATTATTATTATTTTTTTTTAAATTTTTTAAAAAAAATTAAAAAAAAATAAATACCAACCAATCACGGATCGCCACGTGTCGTGAATAGTATAAGAATCGATCCTTATATAAGGATTTTTTTGGATGAATCCTTAACTTTTTTGATTATTTAATTATTATTTTTCCTAAGGATTCCGCTAAGGATCACCATTGCGGGTGCTCTAAAAATTCAAAAGTATGATCTATTCAAACCTTTGGTGTTATTAGACACAAGCCCACAATGAAGTTGTCAAGCCCACAGCGATATATGTTCAGGGTTTATTCAAGAGATATTTCATATATATATATATATATATGTTAGTGTCAGTCTTTATGGTTGCCAATGTGCAGAGCCTCTGTCAAACTCTTTATGCAATCAATCTATATGTTTAGTTCTTGAAGAAAAACACAAAGCTTTCTCGTTCTTTAATCTTTTGCACAACAAAGCTTCTTAAAGCTATTTTGAGCAAAAAAAAGCTTCTTAAAGCTATTTTATTTTGTGTGTCAATAAACTCTATGAGCATCAACCTCTGTTAAGCTTGAAGCTAGAAATGTAACTTCCTTAACTGGTTAATATCAAATCCTTCTCCGATTACAACCTTATTCAGCTCTCAAGAGTCACTGGATCAATACGATCACAGTTCCTCTCTTATGCTCTCACAAGAACGTCTCAAGACCTCCGTCTCTCAAGCTCAACAGGTTACAAATCGAATAATCCTAGCAACAATTACAAAAGCTTTTATACTCTATACTTTCTGTAACTGCCAAAGACTCTTATCGAAATAGTCTTTGTTCTTCTTTATTCCTCACGTGCCTTGAGAAGTCCCCGCCTTTGTACTCGCCTCCGCATCTTCTTCTTGTTGCATAATCCTTTTCCCTTGTTTCTTCTTAGCATAGTACACTTGGAAAGGTGTATCAATACCCCCCCCCCTTCGACTTTAAGCTTGTCCTCATGCGGAAACAACGGAAACTCCCTCCTCAATTCTTTCACTAGTACCCATGTGTTCTCATGATCAGGTAAGCCAACCCACTTCACTAACACCTCGAGACCCCCCATGGAGTTATAACGCTTGTCAATTACCTCCTCCGGCTGTACAAACACCTCTTGTAAGTCATCACACATCGGTTGTAGAGAAGAAAATTGGTGATGGACTCCTAACACCTTTTTTAACTGTGAAACATGGAACACCGGGTGAATTTTTGACTGAGAAGGTAACTTTAAACGATAGGCTGCCTTGCCCACCCTTTCCAAGATCTCGTAAGGTCTATAGAATTTAGCAGAAAACTTTTGACAGACTCGTTTCACCACTGATTGCTGCCTGTATGGGCGCAGTTTCAAAAAAAACTGAGTCTCCCACATCATATTCCACATCTCGCCTATGCTTGTCAGCATTGTTCTTCATCAACTGCTGAGTTTTCCGCAAGTGTTCTCGAACAGAAAACAGCATTGCATCTCGAGCCTTCAACATTTTCTCTAGCTCAAAGTTGCTTGTAGATCCCTCCTCATAATGAAGAAGAACAGGAGGATCGCGCCCATACAACACTTTGAATGGAGAAGTCTTAAGTGACGAATGGTGTGAAGTATTATAGGACAGTTCGGCCCATGTCAAATACTTAAACCACTGTCTCGGGTGACTTGACGTGAAGCAGCGTAGATACGACTCCAAGCATCGGTTCAAGACTTTCGTTTTCCCATCTGTCTGAGGGTGAAAAGCGGTGCTGTAGTGCAACTTCATCCCAGCCAGCCTGAGCAACTCCTTCCAAAACGAGCTCAAAAATATCCTATCACGATCGGGCACAATAGAGGATGGAAACCCATGCAAAAGAACCACTTCTGCGATGAATTTCATTGCCACATCCGCTGCAGTGAAAGGATGGCTTAGGCCCAGGAAATGAGCACTCTTAGAAAAACGGTCGACCACGAAAAAAATGACATTATATCCAAAAGAAGTAGGAAGGCCCTCAATAAAATCCATCGACAGATCCTCCTAAACTGCCATGGGAATTGGGAGTGGTTGTAACAGCCCTGCAGGAGAGAGAGTCGACGTCTTGTGCGTTTGGCACACCCTGCACTCTGAAACATACTTCTGAACATCCTTCAATAACCTCTCCCAATGAAACATTAGTTGTATCCTCTTCACTGTGTTTAGGACCCCCGAATGACCCCCAATTCGACTGTCATGATTCTCTTGTAGTATCAAGGGAATACTCTGAGATAACCGTGAAATCACTAGACGCTTCTTATACATAATCTGCCTGCAACCACCTTATAATGAGGATTCACTGTTGTACCCTCTCTGATTTGCTGGATGATGTGCTGGATGTGCTGATCACGATCAATTTCTTGATATATATCTTGTAACTGAATCGCTGATGGTACTGTAATAGCCAATAAGGATGATGAGTTCATACTTCCCACCGGAGCCGACATCCTACTCAACGCATCAGCCGCCTTGTTTTCAATGCCCGACTTGTATACTATATTAAAATCAAACCCCAACAATTTTCTTAACCACTTTTGATATTCCATGTTGACTTCTTACTGTTCCAGTAAGAACTTCAAGCTTTTCTGGTCTGTGTGCACAATAAATTGCCTCCCTAACAAGTAATGTTTCCACTTGTTCACTACCATTACTATTGCCATGAGTTCCCTCTCATAAATTGGTTTGTGTTGTTCCCTTGGAGTTAACCCGTGACTAAAAAAAGCGATTGGTCTGTGGTCCTGCATCAATACTGCCCCCAAGCCAAAACCAGATGCATCTGTTTCCAATACAAATGGCTTATCAAACTGCGGTAGCGCCAAAACTAGAGCTGAAACCATGGCTTCCTTCAACGTATCAAATGCAGCCTGAGCTTCTTGTGACCACTGAAACTTATCTTTTTTTAATAATTCTGTCAATGGCTTAGCTAGCACCCCATATCCACGGACAAACCGTCGATAGTATCCCGTCAACCCTAAAAACCCTCTCAATTGTTTAATAATTTTTGGAGTTGGCCAAAATCTCATTGCTGCTGTCTTGGATGGATCCATGGCAACCCCTGCAGCTGTGATGATATGACCCAAATAATTGATCCTTGACTGACCAAAAAGACATTTCTTCCGATGAGCAAATAGCGTATTCTTCTCTAATACCGACAAGACGATCTCCAAATGTTGTACATGCTCATCCATTGTTTTGCTGTAGATGAGTATGTCATCGAAGAAGACCAAGACGAAGACACTTAAGTAAGGTCGAAAAAAGTCGTTCATCAATGCTTGGAAGGTAGCCGGTGCGTTGGTCAAACCAAACGGCATTACCAAAAATTCGTAGTGCACATCTTGTGTTCTGAATGCGGTTTTCACGAAGTCATCCGCCTGCATTCTTATCTGATGGTAGCCCACGCGTAGATCCAATTTCGAAAAGACTGTTGACCCGTGTAACTCGTCAAGAAGCTGGTCTGTTTATTAGGAATGGAGAATTATTAGGAATGGTTGCTCTGTTTAGCGCTCTGTAATCAATACAAAAACGCCACGACCCATCCTTTTTTTTAACCAACAGAACTGGACTTGAAAAAAGACTAGTACTTGGCCTGATTATTCCAGCATCGAGCATCTCCTTAACCATAGATGTCATGTCTACCTTATGCGCTTGAGGATAGCGCTAAGGATGTACACTGATTGCTTCGGTACCACTTTTCAGTGCAATGGAGTGCTCTTTTCCACGCAAAGGCGGTAATCCCACTGGCGGAGCAAAGACTGTAGTAAACCTGTCCAAGACCTTGGTCACTGCCACAGGAATTGGTGGTACTAACTGCTGTTGTTCCTGGAGATTACCGAACCAGAGCTCAACTCCCCTTTTCTCAGCTAGAGTTGTGGATGTCAAAGTCTTGAAGGACATTTTGGATTGATGGAGATCTGAATTCCCCTTCAAGGTTACTCGCTTGCCCTTATACTGGAAACTCATTTCGTGATTCAAACAATCAACTTCACATGTGCCGAGTGTCCGGAGCCATTGAATTCCCAAGACTACGTCGATTCCTCCCACTTCTAACGCGATGAAATCAGTCGTGAATTGTAACTCTAGGACCTGAAAAGTCACTGCCCTACAGACTCCCAATACATTAACTGATATTCATGTGCCTAACTTGATGCTCAAACCCGTGGATTGTTGTTACCTGAGTTTTGCTTTTTGTATAAGTGCTGGAGACATGTAATTGTGGGTGGTGCCACTGTCCAGTAACACTGTGATTTTCTGTTTACCCAGCATACCACAGACCTTTGTGGTTGTTAAAGACTTGGTTCCCACAAACGCATTAAAAGACAAGGTCATTAATTGTGCGCTTTGGTCTACGGTTCCTTATTCCATCTCTGCTCCAAATTCTTCCAACACTTCCATTTCCACTCCTTCTATCACCGTCAATACTTGCAATTCCGTATTTGGAAAAACGTGATTTCGTGAGTATCTCCCTCCACATTTGTAACACAGATGGTTCTCCTTTTTGTATTTCAACTCTGCTTCTGATAGATGTAAGCGAGGTCAGAACTGTTGCTTTTGTCCTTATTGGTCCCTCCCTTCAACTTGCTGTTTCTGAGAGACCGCCACTGGTTTAAAAGAAGTGTACGAATAAGCTCTTTGTTGCTTGTTGCTGCTTCCTTTAGCTGCACTCAAGGCTTGACACAACAAACTATCTTCCATCTTTACAACTTCTGCCTTGTGTGCTGTCAGACCTTTTGGTTCCTTCAACTTGATGATTTCTTTCATCTCATTCTTAAGACCTTTGTAGAATATGTTCACCAAATTCTTTTCATCTATCCCTGTGACCTGAGCTCGTACTTCCTCAAATTCACTGATATAGTCTTGTACGGATCCCGTCTGTGTGATACTACAAAGCCTCTTTCCTGGTTCGTCGTCCACAGATACTGCGAAGCGAGCTAACATTCTTTCTTTGAAATCTGACCAATCCACAAAACGCTGTTCTGTTACTTCTCCTTCGAACCAGTTCAACACTCTGCCCTTTAAACTCAACGATATCAGATCCAGTTTCTGTTCTTCCGTATATTGACCTACACGAAAATATCTTTCCACTCGAAATATCCAGCCGTACGGCCTCGTACCATCAAACACATGCAGTTCTATTTTCCTTAATAGATTCTCACGATTAGCTAAATCCATATCAATTCTCCGATAACCTAATTGATCAACTTCCGGTGAGTGATTCTGAGTCATATTTGGTACCTGAGCAGTCTGATGTGAAGAAGATTCGTTCGATTTGCCATGAGGTTTCTCTTTCGTCTGATTTGATTTGATTCAACCTATCGCCTCCGATAACGTAAAAATGTGTTTCTCCATCATATTGAATCTCTTCTCCCACTACTCTATTCTCTGAAACGATTCTTCGATCTTCTTCTCCATCTATGTCCCCGACGAAACGAGCAATTTGCAACCATCGCTAAACACCTTCAGTTCTTTGTGGATGTCTTCGATCGATTGCTCCAGCTCCTCCACCTTCCTCTCCGTCGCCATCGCTGTGTTCGATCTGATCACAAACGCACCAGTTGTTAAGCTTGAAGCTAGAAATGTAACTTCCTTAACTGGTTAATATCAAATCCTTCTCCGATTACAACCTTATTCAGCGCTCAAGAGTCATTGGATCAATACGATCACAGTTCCTCTCTTACGCTCTCACAAGAACGTCTCAAGACCTCCGTCTCTCAAGCTCAACATTTTAAAAATCGAATAATCCTTCTAGCAACAATTACAAAAGCTTTTATACTCTGTACTTTCTGTAACTGCCAAAAACTCTTATCGAAATAGAGTCTTTGCTCTTCTTTATTCCTCACGTGCCTTGAGAAGTCCCCGCCTCTGTACTCGCCTCCGCATCTTCTTCTTGTTGCATAATCCTTTTCCCTTGTTTCTTCTTAGCATAGTACACTTGCAAAGGTGTATCAACCTCTCTTTGTTTCAAGCTTGCTATCAGGTGTAACTTGGTGGAAAACAGAAACTGATCTCTTCATTTGACTAAAACAGAAACACAAGTCGTTTATTATACGTGTTGTGTATAAACCATAACTATCTCTAAACATTCTCTTTGTAATTCTAAATCGTCAGTTTAATGTATACACCTATTTGTATATACAGTGACTCTATGAATAAGTTAATACTCAACCGCATAATGACCTATGACTACTTCATAACCAAAAATAATCAAGAGAAAATTAGTAGAATAACATATAAAAATTATTATATGATTAGAATAACATACATCTTATGAAAATTATTAGAATATTTGTAGTCTCTTAGTAAATTACAATAAATAATGCTGGTTAATTTTTTTAATTGAGCTTATTTATAACGATTAAATTATTAACAAATTCGTGTCACCGGTAACTATAATTCATGTCACTAATAACAATCCATGTCACTAATAATTGTGATTAAAAGAGTAAGAAGACAATGAAACGACGTTTAACTTAAAAAAAATTCGCGATTAAACACCATCATTGTTTTCGTCGAAAATCTTCTCTAAAATCGTATTCTCCGAAATCGTCTTCTACCCAATCGTCTGTAATCGTCTTCTCTGCAAGTATCATCTCCGAAATTGTCTTCTACCCAATCGTCTGTAATCGTCTTCTCTGCAAGCATCGTCTCCAAAATAGTCTTTTTGGTATGTTTCAACGCTTTACTTTGAGTTTTTCATGTTTGTGGCTGAGTTATGAGTTATTTGATGGTTGAGTTATGATATATTTGATGGCTGAGTTATGTTATGTTTGATGGCTGAGTTATGTTATATTTGATGTCTGAGTTATGATTTATTTGATGGTTGAGTTATGATTTATTTGATGGTTGAGTTATATATTTGATGGCTGAGTTATGAGTTATTTAATGGTTGAGTTATGACTTATTGTTGCAGGTACGTGTGAGGAAAATGATTATGAAGGAGGAAGTCGAAGAAATGTTTCCTCAGTGGTCGGGTGAAGCAGAGGAAGCTTCTTTTTCAATCGACCACCACCGAAGACAAAGACGACGACTGCAGTAGATCTGTTTCAGATATTTATTTTTTTAGTTCTATGTTGTTTATGTGACTGATATGTCTCTTGATTCATAATCTCTAGAATCGTCTTTTTAGTTTCTCTTTTGGTTTCTGGATTCAAAATAAGTTTGGATGATGAATCTTTGCCTACTTCGTCTTTCTCTCCTTCCACTTTACCGGAAACAATAATTACCGGATCTATAAAATTTTAGAGAAAGATGAACAATAAGATGAAGAAGATAGATAAAGAAGATGAAGAATGAAGAATAATATATGGCGTCTATAACATAAACTCTAATTTTACTGTTGTAACGTTAGTAATGAAATAGCAAATAAGAGTTGATGACATGGATGATAACATGAAAAATCGATAAGCCAGCCGCTAAAAAAATACGTAAATCAGCCTAAATAAATCAGTCATCAAGTATAACGTAAGTCAGCCGAAACGTGAGTACTATTTCTGTAATTAATCTTTTGCTAATAAATCAGCCGTAACTAGGATGAAAAATCACAAATCTGCCATATCGTAATATAAATCACCCGTCAAATGAATGTTATTCTAGTAATTAATCTTTCGCTAATAAATCAGCTGAAACTAAGTTGAGTTACTGTTAATCCAACCAACTACGATTGATTAAATATAACTCAGCTGTAACAACCTTCCATAAGTCAGCCGTAAATTTAATAACTCAGCCAGTTGATGATCATTAAATCAGCCGACATAACATAACTCTGCCGTGTCTTAACTATAACTAAGCCAAATTTTCGAGAAATCAGCCCGCTGATGTATAAGTCAGTCGTAGCTTGTGTTCGTAAGTCAGTCATTATCCCATAAATCAGCCAAATTTCTGTAAACTAGCCATCACTAACGGCTGACTTAAGTTCGTAAGTCAGCCAATTTCTCATAAATCAGCGGTGTTGTTTAACTCAGCTGCAACGTAACCATAACGAAGTTTGTATCTCTTTATGGATGAGTTCATTAATACACGTAAGCACATTCCTATATGGCACCAGTTTTTTGCTTAAGTGGCATCAAAAAGTAATGTCATTCTTGTAAATACATTTATTCTTACAATGTACATAAAGAGAACGCTATTAAAAATGACAGTAATAAAAAATGTATGGTTTTGATAACATGTCCTAAAATGTGTTTTGTGTAAATAAATTTTCTGATTATCAATTAACCAATAAGTATATGTTTTTTCTTCAGTTCCCACATTGAGAACATTTATTATTAGAAGTATTTTACTATCTAGCTCAAAAGTTTGTCCTTCTTCCTATGAAAAGGTGATTTTTCCTTCATACACCTTGACTTCTTTAACAATGACAAACATATATGCACAACGATTACTTTGCCTATTTATAATTCCCACATATAATCTTCTTTTTATAATCTGAATTATTCTACATGAGACTTGTGATGAATTTGTATAATACTAATTAACCACACATACATATTGAATTTGCATGTTCATATATTGAAAATTTAATAAATTCCAAAAACTTAGGCAGATTGATGGAGGAATAAGTTAATAAGTTATTCAAATGTAGCTAATTCAACAACTTAAGGAAAGGAAATGATTTATAAATGATCTGGTCTTGAAGTCCTATGTCTGATAAAGAGAATCGATGAATCTGCTTAAGTTGTTGGTATATATAGGTAAGTGTTGTCTAATGATGTGTTTCAAATCTAATTTTACAAGTTATTATTGGGTTCTATGAACTTCATCATTATATTTGTGCAACATGCAAGACTTGATTTGACAAGTTATTGTGGCAAATATAACTATTTTCTTATATAACAAACATAGTTTATTTAGTTAATCTATGTTTGTAATGATGCTCTTTTGACAATGACAATACTTATGGAAGTGACATGATTGAGCATTATTTAGTTTTTCAAATTATTTGTTTTGTTGAAGAAAGTCTAATTGTTTTACAAACATAGATTAAAATATTTTATTGTTCACCACATAAATATTGTTCTCTTTTAATAGTATACATACATTTGGTAATTCGGTTTTGTTTGAATATTCGGACAAAGTAATACTTCTCCTAACAAAATCTATTAGCTTTCAAATAGTTTTGATTTTTCAAAAAATCAGATTTATAATTTACTATTAAAAAATTGACTAGATTTCAAATACTTCTCTTAACCTTTTTTGAATATAATATATTTCAAAAAACTCTTTTGTAGCAATGAGTTAATTATCTAAATTTGTTTACTAAAATATTACAATTTCAATATGTTTTATAATTTACAAATAAATAAATTTTAAACAACCGGTAAATATATGAATACTCCATAATAATAATATACCTAAAAACTACATAATAAATGGATGGTTTTATTAGTTTTTGTTTCACCATCAAAAGGATTATGAGCAAGAAAAAATCTCACAAGCACCAAAGATATCGATCAAGCAATCATAGGATATAAATTTATTATAAATCATAGTTCGATATTAAGTTGGTAAAAAGGTCAATATCAAAACCTGGCTTTCTAAGCAAGGGTCAAAATCTAGTTACTTTTATAGATGGTGAAATACTAATCATTGTCCCTGTGCTTAGCGATTGTATAAATTAAAACTTCTTAAAGCAGTTGAATATTTATCGTTGGCTCATACAAAGTCGTCTTTTTGCATGTGCAACTGGAGCGGTCAAACATAATCCAAAATTTTAGAGGGTCCATAATTTTATGTGTTTAATAATAGTTATAAATTTAAAATCATATTATAAAAAAATCTGAATGAATACTGTATAATTGAATTCAATTTTCGTATTTATTAACCAATAAATATAAACATAAATTACAAATTTGATTTTGTTTACATAACCAACTAAAATGCAATAAGTTAGGAACTAATTAATATTTATACCAATTATATATTTTGGAAAGTAAAATTAGGTGTTAGTGTGTGATTTAATATTCAATGCTAGTTTAGAAAGTTATTATTTAATTTATTTAAGTTTAAGAAACTACTATAAATTAGTCATTATAGATAGAGAGAGAAAAATATATTTCTAACCAACTTTTTTACAAAATAAATAGCGAACATAAAAAAAACTAACCTACTGTCAACAAAAAAAAGAAGAGTCACAACTTCTTGTATAACAAAGAATTTACAGCTTTTTGTCTAACCATTATTTAAGTTCCATTGCTCTATTATATTTATAGATTATGCACACTGTGGATATAGAAAACGTCAAAAGAAAAAAGATTGAATGTGATAGCGATGATTTCAATTGAAATGATATTTTGGAAAAGATCAAATTTGATGATTTGGTAGATGATTTTGTATCAAAAACTACAAAATAACATTATTTAGATAAAAAATATTGGTGTATTTTTTTTATATTATAACAATATTTTGTAAGAAAAACTTATGTTAAATTATTAAAGAAAGTTTTTTTTCTGAACAAGGTCTCTATAAAGTTTGAGACGGCCCTGGATCATAGTATAAGCACGACCCAGGAGGGTTTCCAAGAGCCAAACAGTATATCTGAACAGTTGGAACTAATAATGTTATTAAGAATATACGATTGCAACTTTAACCGGAAAGTGCACAATACTCTTTAAAAATTCATACAATAAAGTTCATGAAAAAATAACATACAATATTTGCTCTAGTTAATGTAAAGAACCTGATCTGGATTGTTCGGTCGCATTTGAAATAAGAAAATAGACGAACTAAAGAAACGTTTAGAGTTAAGTTAGGCAATTTTCATTTTTGTATTTGGTGTATCATCTAGATATGGTAACTAAAATACAACATCTAGATGTTGTATCTATCTATATGTTGTTCATTTTTATATTTAATATTTACATACAACATTTAGATGTTAAATTGTTAGTTTTTGGTACAAGACGAATATTCACTATTTTAAGTGAATTTAAAATTTGATTTGCTTTATACAAAAATAAAAACATAGATTTATACTTGACTTTTTCAAAACAAGTATTTGCTATTTCGGTTACTTGATCACAAATAAGTTATTAGCAAATTACTTGTCTCGCTCTATCATTTGTTACTTACGAGTATCTGTAAATTGTTATGAGTATTTTTAAGTATTTAAAAACCCACTTACTAAATAATATTATATTAAAAAGACATGAAAATTTATTTTCATACTATACTAAAAAGAACATTAGAAATTACTTTAAACTAAATATTTGTGTATATTATAAAGAAGAAGAAAAATGATAAACTTTCCGATCTAGAAGTACTGTATACTTTTCACCATAACAAAACCTTTTCTCTTTAGGCAAGTAACAGATAATAGCAAGCCAGATAGCTACAAAAAATATAATACTTATTACTTATCTTATATTTGCAAGTATCTAAATTTTACTATTTAATATTCAACTAATGATGATGAGTACATGAAAATCAAGATGGATGTGAAATAAGTAACAAGTATAAAACGAGTAATAAGTATTTGTGCACAACCCTAAATGCAAGAAAAACCAGTATTATTAGTAAGTAACAAATATTTAATAGAGCATGTAACCAGTAGTAAGTAATGGGGCAAGTAACAAGCCAATTATTAAAAATATATTGATATTGATACCTGATTAGGTCTTGCAAGTAATGAATCTTGTCTAACTTATTACTTTGATACCTGATTAGGTCTTGCAAGTAATGAATCTTGTCTGACTTATTACTTACCTTGACAACACCAAGTAATTATATTTTCAAGAAGAGTATGAGTCAATTAGTGAGTTTAAGCCGAGTAACGAATAATGAAGTCAAGCCCTAAGTTTTTAAATAATATATTATATATCACCCGTTAAAACAAAAATTGTTTCGGTCACAAGCTCAAACAAAAGTTTTCTAAATCTACGTAATACAACAACTAACTTCGCCCACCCACTAAACTCGACATATTTTGCTAATCTGCTTTTAGTAAACTTAGAGATCGACATCGACATTTGCTCTCAGCCGTCGACGATGACCATGTGGATGCCGAGAGTTTACGTGTCGTCTCCAGAGTAGCTAGATCTCGATGATCTCCTTAAAGCTTTAACCGTTACCTCCATATTGCACAGACACTATCAAAGAAGAGAGATAAAACACATGCCCATTGAAAATCGCTCCAAGTCCCTCTGTTCAAACCCCAAAAGCGCCAACTCGATCGATGGCCTAGAAACACAATGACCTCCACACTAACAGCGGTAAGCAAAAATTCGGAATGAGTAGGTTGTTGCACATGAACCACAATTGCTCGAAGATCTGTGAAATAAGCATTAGTGTGTCCAACACTACCATGAGCAACAAAAAAGGAAGCCACGACACTAGGATGTGCTCAACACCGTCTGGAGCCACTAATGATACCAAGAAGACCCGCAGACCACACAAAACCTTCAACATCATCGCCAAACTCCCCCTTAGAGAACCTAAAGCGGTTAGCCTACCACTATCACCAATTGCGGCCGGTGACAACGGGGCAATCGAACCAAAAACAATACGAGCAATGACCAAAAAAGCCAGTCGACAAAGCTTTAGAGGTCTGATCTAGAACATGAGACGGGAGAATAGAAGCCATAAAGGAGGGAGGTTGCAGCGACGTCTCGAAACGGCCATAGATAACTGACGCCAACACCACGCCACTGGATCTACCACGAGCCACCACACAAGCAGATATACATACCACCGCCTTTGGCTAAGCTCGCAAATCAAGCTAGAATGAGATCCGAAACACCATAGACGAAGACAAACATGACTCGCCCTTGCCAAGACACCAAGGATAGAGCAATCAACCGCAGCCTTTGCCACAACCGCAGACCAAAAGAACCTCAGATCTAGTGGACCAGAGGTCAGATCTGAAACATAAGCTTTACCATAGGTTAAATTGTATCAATCTACCCTTCTGTGATCATGTTGAATCATATATTATAGGGCGCAAGGCGGACGATTTCAAAGCGGACTCCCCATAGTTTCAGAGGTTTTCCCTGACTTTGTCTGTATCAACAAATAATTTAAAATGCCTCGACTTTTTATATAACAGTTCCGGATCAAATAACAATGATTCAAAGCTCGACTCACACCTCTACGCGCCGCTAAACTCTAGAAGCAGCTTAAGGGACCGCCTCTAAAACCCTAAATGATGACTCTTCCGATAGAACCGCCAGTACCAACCGCGCCGTAGCTCTTTGACTAAGGGACTCGCACTAGAAACAGATCTTCTCTCGAGCAAAGACACCTCCGGGAAAGCTTTAGACACAAAACCACAAGCAAGGCGATAGGGAGGTCGAAACACAAAGGAGCAAAAAAACCGAGGAGACGGAAAGCAGAGAAGAGTCTCCAGCGTCAAAGCTTACGGTGAGGACCATACGAGAATTTGGAGCTCCCGTAAGCCAGAGTAGAGAAAAGATGATTTGAGGTTTTTTTGTCAGAGATGGAAGGGAGAGATGAGAGAGAAAGTTTTCTAAATGTTTTTTTGGTTCATAAGTGAAAGTTCATTAATATTTGGTTCGTTAATACTTGGTTCGTTGATAGCTGGTTCGTTGATAGCTGGTTCGTTGATAGCTGGTTCGTTGATAGCTGGTTCGTTGATAGCTGGTTCGTTGATAGCTGGTTCGTTGATAGATGGTTCGTTGATAGCTGGTTCGTTGATAGCTGGTTCGTTGATAGCTGGTTCGTTGATAGCTGGTTCGTTGATAGCTGGTTCGTTGATAGCTGGTTCGTTGATATCTGGTTCGTTGATAGCTGGTTCGTTGATAGCTGGTTCGTTGATACTTGGTTCGTTGATACTTGGTTCGTTGATACTTGGTTCATAAAGTTTGAAAATACTACATACGCATATATAAATAGTGTATATTATTGTCAATTGGTCGTACATGCAAACAAGTAACAGCAAGTTGATCTACATGACTACATACAGTAGTACCAAACATTACAGATAAGTATATAAAATTTTTGCCCACTTATTATGACTTTAAAGATAAGTATGACATTAAACGAACAAGACTAAGATATATATAACGTTGCATTGATTTGACAATTACCTGCTTACTGGAATTAGAAAAACACTGGAAATATCATGAGAATGTCTCACTCGTTTCATCATCGTTCCAGTAAACATATAAAACTAAAATTATAAACATTTACTTCAAAACAACAAATAATTACTTGCATGTAGGTTTATATGGTATAACATTTTGCATGTAGGTTTTTATGGTATAACTTTTTGCATGTAGGTTTGACGTTAAAAAAAACATTTACATGTGGGCAGAACATGGGATTTCCGAATGATATAAATTTTACAGTTAGGTTGTAGGTATATATATTTGTATTACTTGGGTTCAACAGACCAAAATTAATTGTAGCATATTGCAGCTTTTTCTTTATTTATTGTTATCAAAAGCATATTGTGGACTTTTTTTTACTAGAATTAAAAACTTATAGAATTTAGATACAAAACTAGTAAACCAAAAACAAAATGCGAAACTTTACAGAAACCATAGCTTTCGGTAAGATCTAAAAGCCCTGGAGAAGAAACACCAATAACAACAAAATTGACAACGGATGTGGCATTCCAGTTAGTTTAAGTGCATGCGTCGGTGCTTTTGTGCTCTTGAACTCGATCCATCGTGGGAGGAATAATTTATGTCATAAATAGTATTATCAAAGGTTGGTTCCGGATCTAGGGAGATTATTGGGATTAAAGATCCATATACCTTCTGACTAACAAAAAAAATTAAAAAAAAAATAAAGAAAAAATAACAACAAAATTGCAATATTTGAATAAAGAAAAACAATCAATGACACATTCAAAGTGATAAAAACATTAAAGGAACAAAAGAAAAGTTTAAAGCCAAAAGTGATCTTTTTATCCTGGGCAAAAGTGATCAAATCACTAGGACTGATCCACTAATATCGAAAACTTCCCCAGACCAAAAGAGAAACTTACTTTCAAAGCAAATCAATTTAAGGTTAACTTGATATAACTTTATGTTTTAATCTTCAAAAAATGAGTCGGTCCTATACAAATCAGAGCCCCACAGACACAAACTCTATGGTTTAAATAATAAGCAGATAGGGAGCAAATAACAATGTGGCATGTTCCAGGTTCTTACCACTTGCCAAAAGTTGATTACTCTCCCTCTCTCCTTTTTCTTTTCTATTTTGTCTTTTCCTGCACCTGCATCCATCACTCCATACCTCTCTTCAATTCTTCTTCTCCTATATATTGACCATAAATGTCACCACACAAACACATACACAGAGAAAATATCTCCACATCTCAAAAATACCCCAAACCTTTTTAAAATTTACAAAAACACCCAAACATAAAAATGAGAAACAATTTCGTCCATGCAACTCTCTCCCTCATCACCTTCATCATCCTCTTAACTCCATCAACGGCCGAACAAGAAACATCCTATGTTGTCTTCCCCGTCCATCGACTCCTCAACAGAACAAGCTCATGGCTCGATTTTCCGACCAAATTCAACCAACCCAAAATCGAACTAACCACCTCAACAATCATCGCCGCGGTACTCTCTTTCCTCGCCTCATCAATCTCAAGCGCCGGAGGAATCGGCGGCGGAGGTTTATACGTTCCGATAATGACAATCGTCGCCGGACTCGATCTCAAAACAGCGTCGAGCTTCTCGGCTTTCATGGTCACCGGAGGGGCCATAGCAAACGTGGGATGCAGCCTCTTCGTTAGAAACCCTAAAGCTGGAGGCAAGACGATGATTGACTTTGACTTGGCTCTGCTTCTTGAGCCGTGTATGCTTCTCGGAGTTAGTGTCGGAGTGATATGTAACCTCGTGTTCCCGAACTGGCTGATAACGAGTCTCTTCGCCGTGTTTCTTGCGTGGTCGACGGTGAAGACTTTTGGAAACGGGGTTTATTACTGGAGGTTGGAATCGAGCAGAGTCCCAGAAGATGATGATAAGGTGGAGAGTGTGAAGTTGCCTCTTTTGGGAGATTGTGATGAGAGAGCGAATAATAGGTTTCCATGGATGAAGCTTGGAGTTTTGGTGATTATTTGGCTCTCTTACTTTGCTGTTTATCTCCTTCGAGGAAACCAAGACGGCGAGGTAACTGTTGGATTTCAAATTTAATTAATTTTAATTAAAAAAGATCGATATTTACAAATATTGTTTTTCTTGAAAAGGTTTATCAACTATTTGAATTAAATATAATTCAGTTATATTACAATTGGATAAAATGTGAAAATAGTTTATACTATTTTGAAAAGGTGCTTTTTAAAAAAGTATTACAGTTATAATTATTTATTAATAGTGAAAAGTTAGAAAGGTAAAAAGGGGTTGAATCTTTGAAAATAATAATAATGATAGTCCAGAAATCAAATTATTTGGTAATCATGATAGTATTCTGAGTGAAAATTCCTTTGTTAAGAGTTATTATTGTTTCTTTTTCCATTAATTCAGTTTTGTCTTAATTTATTGACTTTCACATTTAAGTACACTATAATATCTAAAACTTTTTCTGGAAAATATATTTTCTTACAATAAAAGGAAAAAAAGGCCTATGAATAGAATGGCATGTCAGAAATAGTTTAACAACAGAGTAATAGAAAATGGAATGTCATTTTAATAACGATTCTATAAAATGATGGTGTTTTATATAATGGAATGTCATTTTGCCTTACTGTATCAAGATGGTGGTTAAGCGATATCATGTAGTTGTTACTTAGATTATGAAGAATTAGGTGAGATTTGAGGTAGATGAGGTATAAATGAGAAGTAAATTAAACACGTTTGAATATTGGTCTCATCTACCCTCATGCATGTCTTTTATTTGGGAGTCACGCGTGAAGAAGCGTTTGAAATTGACGATAGGGAACCTAATAGCGATGGCGAACTTGTTCACGTGAAGACAGAGGCCTATCATCAATAATGTGATTTCTAGAATTTTGGTCCTGTCCTAACGAAAGTCCGTCTCTTTTTCTTCCTACGATCTTCTTTATTGACTTTTGCACTTTTTTAATATTCCCTTAACCTTACAGGGTTACTTGAGCTACTAATTTTTTTCTCTGTATTTTTCTTAAGAATATGGTAATTCTTGGTATAAATATATATTTTTTTAAAAAAATCATGAAATTATATATAGATACTGAAACAAAATCCATAAAAATCAAGACACTTAAACGTCATTTCTCATCATACATTTATTTTCTTGTTTTTTTTTTCAAAATTCAGTTTTGCTGGACAATCGTGATGATATAATGCATATACAGTCTAATGTATACTCACTCTCTTCTTCGGTAGATTTTACAGTAGATACTGTGCAATTTACAGTCTAATAGATATTTACAGAAAATAATATGGAAATGCGTACTAGGTAAATATATACAAACTTTAATAACTTCAATAATTTGCATTTGCAGGGAATCATATCGATCGAGCCATGTGGAACCACTTACTGGCTCCTCTCATCAACTCAAATACCACTCACACTCTTCTTCACTCTTTGGATCTGCTTCAGTGACAATGTTCAAGGCAACCAGAGTTCAGATCACCAAGTCTCAGTAAAGGTTAGATTTCATACAAGTCTAGCAAACACTTGATTTTAATTTTCAAAAGGACATGATTAGTTAAAATCTGAAAATAATTTTCCACATCCAGGACGTAGAAGATTTGAGATCAAATGATGGAGGAATATCAAACAAATGTATGTTTCCTGTAATGGCTCTACTAGCTGGAGTTTTGGGTGGTGTTTTTGGTATTGGTGGTGGAATGCTCATTAGCCCTCTACTCCTCCAAGTCGGTATTGCTCCCGAGGTAAGTTATGAGTTCTTGGCTCGGTCAAAACGAGTCTTCCTTTTGCTAGATTAAGTTTAAAAGACTCTGTTTTTGTATTCTTGTAGGTAACCGCAGCTACGTGTTCTTTCATGGTTTTGTTTTCATCCACAATGTCTGCGATTCAGTACTTGTTACTAGGCATGGAACATACGGGAACTGCTAGTCTATTCGCGATTGTATGTTTTGTGGCATCACTCGTTGGATTAATGGTAGTTCAAAAGGTTATAACCCAGTATGGAAGGGCTTCGATCATCGTATTCTCGGTTGGTATTGTCATGGCACTGAGTATTGTGTTGATGACAAGCTATGGAGCTCTTGATGTTTGGAATGATTATGTCTCTGGTCGTTACATGGGTTTTAAATTACCTTGTTGAGACCAAACAAATCAAGTTTTGTTTCTTTGGTTAATAGTTCATAATAGATGTGTCTATCCATCATGTTTATGTGTTGCTCTTTGTTCCATTTTTTTGTATGATTTTTTAAATTGCAATATTCTGAATGCACATCTTGTGCATTCTAATATATGGTCAAAAAGTTATGTTGTAGACCGAAACTCACAGTATCAATTTTATGCATCTCTTAAATCATTGTACTGCCACAATTGAGTATACATGCTTAATGCTCGATCTCTAACATAACATGATTATTTGATAACCTACTCAATACATATATCTTAAGAATTTGCACATAAAAGAAGTGTCACAAGCGTGGGGGAACCGAGCAGAGATTGAAGCCTTTGATTAATGTCATGTGGGTGAACATATTTATACAGCTCAAATTTCCTCGTTTTACAAGAAAAATGACAAATTTTTGGTCTTTTGATCATTTTAACTTGCCTACCTTAGTACTTTATTTTTCGTTAAGTTTAAGTCTTTTTTGACCTTTGAATAATTAGATTGTGATACTCATTGCAAGCTTTCTAACAAGCTATTAATCCAGCCACCACGACGAGCGGTTTTGCCGAAGAAGCCACCAGAAAGTTGAAAAAGGTCAGCTTTATATTTCTGTTTAAAATAGAGTTCCAGCATATTATCTAGTACATTGGAAAGGACAAGAGTTGTGATTGTTCTTTTATTATCAAAATATCCTTCTTTCAAACAAATTTGCTTTGTCCACCATGTCATCCTTATCTAGAGCTTACCACTTGTTCCCACAAGATTTTCTCCATTCCATGCAAAACAACTCTTCCAACACATCATTGGTAACATGTGGAAACTTGAATGATATAGCTCCTCAAACTACTCTTGGTAGGTACTCTGCTATTGATCTTGATTGTCTAAGCCTTGCCATCTAACTATTTATTTATCGTCCCAACTCACGTGAATTTAAAGCATTTCTTTAATCTATTCTTAAAATCTCATCAGTCCCTTAAGTCCTCCCTATCTTGCATGATTCTCATGGCACATCTTGTCATACATGATAGTACCATCTTAAATGTCTCCTCATTGTGTGATTCACTGAATTCTTAAATATCTAGATTTTTTGCCATCATAAGTCGGTAGATCTATTCTCTTTCCACTTTTTTTTGTCTTTGGTGTATATGACCAACTTAAAATTAGATTTACTTTCTGTTGCGGAGCTTTCACTATCCTGTTGAAAGGAATCAAGTAAGTTTTTCAAAACCTAAGGGCAACATTAGTGGTGAGAGATTCAACTGAATTTCTAAGACATAAAAGTTAATGTTCAACAAATAGAAATTATTAATAGCATAACATCTGTCTTGTAAAAATGGTGGAACATTTATATAGAGATACGTGATGAAGTTGTCCTCTTGAGTCTCTTTCTAAAGGAACTAATCTCCTTCTCTTTTTCCTTTTTATTATTTTTCTATTTTTTTGGTTTTGAGAGTTCTATGGATAGCTTGCCACTGCACATGCATTAAGGAATCAGCAAAGTTGAAAGTAGAATTAGTCTTTCTCTCTGTTTTGTCTCTGCTAGGTGTGGTGAAAACCTTAACACATAGCTAATTCTTACATGTTAGGCTAAAACTATGTTTTAAATTATTCTACAATGTTTGATTTGGGTTTGGTTACTAAATTAAATTGTTGGACCCTAAACTATGTATATCTTTGTCAGTTTTGGATTTTTTACTGGATTATAGTAAATGTTAAAATCAGGCCTTTAATAGTAAAAAATAAAATTCTAATTGCCTTGACCTAAAGATAAGAAAAATCTTCCAATAATAAAAACAGAAAATAACCAAAATAGACTTAAAAATATTTTTGTTACCAAAATAACTTTTAAGAAAAAAAAATAACCAAAATAACTTTTAAGAAAAAAAATAACCAAAATAACTTTTTAAGAAAAAAAATAACCAAAATAGATTTTATAAAAAAGTGTAAATAACATTTATACCACTTGATTTAACTAAAATATACTTCGAACCTTAGAGTTATTGAGTGGGTTTTTGGAGGTGAAATTTAAAATTAAAAAAGAAACAAAAAAAATATTAAAAAAAAATCTATTTGAATCATTTTTTTTCCTTAAAAACTATTTTGTGAAAAAAATAAAAATGGATATTTGAAAGATGTTTCCTAAGAGAAATACAACTCTATACAATTTTTTTCTCATCTATGTTCTCTCTCTAAAACTTTCACAAAGCGAAGAAGGTCAAAGGTTTTTTTTTTCGGTTTCTGGTCGTTGATCAGATTTAGGTTCGACTTGTCAAATGTAGATTCCGATTAGTGGATCCTTTCTTCGGCGTAGTTTGATTTTGTTGTGATCTTTTTTAATGGCTCTCTTTTATCCCCGAACTCGAGTTGGTTTTTAATAAACATCTGAGTCTGTAATCGAACTGTAAAAAAGTGTCTCTTCGTGATTATTAACATATTCCAACCATTATCTATCCAATCAGATTCACCATTCTCGACTGTGAAAATATCACACTGACTTGAACCGCAATCTTAGAGGAAGGGATCTTCTTGCTAAGTGTACTAGAGGTATATGTGTGCTCCTTTTGAATGTCGAAGAAGACTGAAGACAAGAGAAGAAAGCAACTGTAAAGAACCCAAACCCAAGCCCGAGTTGAGCCAGTCGAACGGTGGCGGCGGCGGCTCGCGCGTGGAGAGCCATCCCATCTCCTGAAGCCATTTGAGCATTCATAACAAGAAGATGTATATATATATATATACATCTCTCCCTTGCTTGTTTTCCCCGATGTGGGACAAACAAAATGTCAATTTGACATTTCAATTTCTAGGCTGTATATACAGCCCATAACATTTCTTTCCACATTTTATTTAAAGCCATAGGCTTTATTATTTGATCTAACAATCCCCCACATGAATATTAATGTCTCTAAACATATGCAGACTCGAAAGACTATAAATATTATACTTGTTCTAATCCTGACTAGACTAGACAGACTTATCGAGAGTGTTTGCAAAAATAAAATCATTGTGTTTGAGTTGGTGGCATTTTTAAGCCTTGAACTACACATAGTTAATATATGTTGGATTTACTTTACGAGGAGGTGAACCTGATGTCTTGAACCAACCAGTGTTTTATGTAAATCGAGACAACATGCATAACACAACTTCATTTTGTCGGAGAACTTAGTTCTCTATTGTGGTTATTATGGTCCTGAACTATTCTTGGTTTTCATGAGTGGACTTAGAGAATATAGCTTTGCATTCATTCTACTAGGAACAACCTCATTTCACATTCATTAAGTGATTGACCATGAAAAGTATTGAGTAATACTTTACTTTAGAAGCTATGTAATCATTAAAAGCCTATGCTTATCCTTCTCACATTAGCACTCTTATCATTTAGGAACTGGGTAGAGATCATAGTTTTAAAGTTCTTTTGTAGATTTTTTTTGATTTTGTTTTCCCTTTTGAACCTACGTCTTAAGATCTCCAGTCATGATAGGTAGGGTTGCAATCAGCATCCTCATCGTTATAGGCTTTAAACCCATTCCATTTGATGATTTAGCAATAATATCTCATGGAAAACCTTTAGTGAATGGATCCGGTAGGTTGTCAGTCGATTTGATATAATCTATTGTGATTACACCATTTGAGATAAGTTGTCTAATGGTTTTATGTCGTCTTCTGATGTGACGAGATTTACCATTGTAGAGATTATGCTGATCCTCATCTATAGTTGATAGACTATCGCAATGTATTCCTATATCTGGCACATGTTTCTCTCACATGGAAATATCTTCCAAAAAATTTTGAATCCATTCAGCTTCTTTTGTTGTCTTGTCTAAGGCTATTAACTCAAATTCCATGGTGGATCTGACTAACATTGTTTGTTTGGTAGATTTTCACAACAGTGTTGCTCCATCCAGACATATCCAATAGTGGGTTTTAAGTTTTAGAATCTGATATCCAGTTAGCTTCATTGTATCCTTCTAAAAATGTTGGTTCTTTACCATAGTAAAGCCCAAAATCTTTGATGTAGCACAAGTAATTGAGTACTCTCGTTATATCTTTCTAATATGTATGACTTGGATTACTTGTATATCGACTAAGTACGTTTACTGCATGCGCTAGATCTGGTCTAGTACAATTGGTCAAGTGCATGAAAGTTCCGATCACACGCGCATATTCGTTTTGTGAAACTGCTTCACCTAGATTATTTGTCAAGTGCATTTAAGGATCTAACGAAGTTTTTGCCATACTAATAATTTTTAAATCTCTCTAATATTGTTTGAGCATAATGAGTTTGAGTTAAGATAATTTCAATTAAATTTCTTGTGACTTTAACCCCGAGAATAACATCTACTAATCCCATATTTTTATCTCAAATTTAGCTTTGAGCATGTTTGTTTGTACGATTGATGATATATTTATTACTTCCAATGATAAGCATATCATCTACATATAAACATACCAAAAATACGCATTTTTGGTATTTTTTATAGTATATGCATTTATCACATTTATTGATTTTGAAACCATTTGACATCATTACATTGTCAAAAATTTGTATGCCATTTTTAGGAGCTTGTTTAAGACCATAAAGTGACTTTACAAGGCGATATATTTTGTTTCTTGTCCAGGAATAACAAAACCCTCAAGTTGTTTAGTGTAAATTTCTTGTTCTAAATCACCATTTAAAAAGACTATTTTTACATTTATTTGATGAATTTCTAGGTCTCTTAAAGCTGTGATTATTATTATTAGCCTAATTGATGTTATTCTCGTAACTAGAGAATAAGGATCAAAGTAGTCAAAATCTTCTTTTGTCGGAATTCTTGAACTACAAGCCTAGCTTTGTGTTTTCCACCAGGTGTTCCATCATGGTTTAGTTTTTGTTTTAGGATCCATCTACACCCTAATGCTTTGCATCTTGTTGGTAAATCTGTTATATACCATGTATAATTTTGCATGATAAAATCAAATTCACTTTTGACCGCTTCGTTCCAAAATGCGGAGTCTAGTGAAGCCATGGCTTCGACCAAGGTTTTAGATCATTTCTACTAAAAATTCCATTAAAAAATTTTCCAAAAGATTTTTCCTTTCAATCTCTTTTGCTTCTTCTAGGTTCCTCTTTTTCATTTTCTGAAATATAATTTGTAAAAATTCGAAATTTGTTTCTACTTCAGAGGCTTTGTCGTCGTCTTTTTCTTCTTGAGTTTGTTTTTAACCTTGTTTTTCCTTGTAAGAAAAAATATTTTCGAAGAAAGAAGCATTTCTTGATTCATTTACTGTATTTTCATGAATATTTGATATTTCATATCTATGTACCAGAAAATCGATATGCACTATTATTATATGCATATCCGATGAAGATGCAATCCATTATTTTAGGTCCAATAGTTACCATTTTGGTGGTGGTACGAGAATTTTTGCTAAACACCCCCACACTTTGAGGTATTTATACGAAAGTAAATTACATTTCATTAATTCATATGGAGTTTTACCAGTTACTTTCTGTAGAATTTTGTTGAGGATATAATTAGTGGTAAAAAACGCTTCCCGACACATATTCTGGGGTAACTGATTTCACTGCTTTTACACAGGCCAATTAACCCGAAGTACCAGCAATACCACAATCGAATGGTATGTCGTTGTAGCACTTCAGGATCGAATCCACAGAGACCAACGGTTACACGACGAGGATGCGAGATGAGAGTTAAGCTAAGACTAAACAGAAGGGTTTTTGGTTACTAAAACTAAGCTGAAATGAAATAATGCAATGCAATGAAAATAATGCAGAAAGTGTTAATGTGAGAGAGCATTGGGCAATAGGAAATCGCGGGGATTCATGGCTATCAGACACGGATATAATCAACCTACTTCCGTAGAGCTAATCATTTATTGCTAGCAAGGAATGTATTAAGAACCGTCTTGAACTCAAACACGATATTAGAATTAACCTACTTCCGCAGCGCTAACTCTCTATGTTAATAGAAACCTCCACACTAACTTCCGCTGAGTTTCGGATTCTAAACAAACATTAACAACAGATTCGATATGTTCACAAAGCTCAATAACATCAACTTCCGAGGGTTAAGGACACTTTGCTCATCTAAAGTCTTTTCGGGAGTTTAAACTATCACTTTCGGTGCATTAAACAACCTTATATCATGAACTAAGTGATCAATTCAGTTCAAGCAGTAAGAAATCCAGTAGATGAAGAACCAAAACGTAAATCCCTAAAATCTAACAATCCTAAATCAACAAGCCATGAAATCCCTTTGAATCCTAACACCCAATTGCGCAAACTACTCAAACATCAACGAAATTAAGATAGAAAACATGAATATATACACTGATCCAGAGTTCAAGAGATTTCTCAAAGAGAAACTCTATCCCTCAAGATCTTCTTACAAGAAGTTCTAAAGAACAACAAGAGAAATCAAAAGTTTCAAAGAGTAACAAATCTCTCAAATCTCTTCTAAATCTCCTTCTGGTGTTCTTCTGTCTTCTCTGGTCGTCCTAGGGTCAGAAATGAAAAGCTTGGTCGAAATTATTAGTTGGAAGTGGGTAAAATGAGTGCAAAACTCGTTAGTGGTTGGTGGAGCCGGAGACGCCGAGGATCGGTCGATCCAGTCGGCATGGATCGGTCGATCTGGCACAGATCCCTCGATCCATGTTGTATGGATCCCCCGATCCCTGGTACAGTTCTGCATACTTCGACTTGTTCTTCCCTTCTTGTGCCCGAAACTCCAAATTAACGCATTGCGACCTGAAAAAGAACTAAAGACAACAAAAAAGACTCGAAATACTCTATGATAACATATACTAAAACCGATAAAAACACGACACATCAAAACCCCCAGACTTGAATCTTTGCTTGTCCTCAAGCAAAGGAAACAAAGATTAAGCCAAAGGGTGAAGAACTTAAAA